>OU696497.1:13147187-13392187 GCA_916048165.1 Spilarctia lutea
TCCGTCAACCGTGCAGCACATTGAAATTGAAGTGACAAATGCTACAGTGCGACACTCATACATATCAATGTAGTAATTATTAAACTTTATTTAGCATTAAGTTCGGCCATACTGTAAACAGTTTAATATGAACAACATATTGCCCAGATTCATAATGATTAAGAATAAATCATTATTCTAAATAACAGAGCGAAATAAGCGTGCAGCTCATGTGCTCCATTCTTAACGTGGGAGTCAGCCATTCGTTCCAATAAATATGATGTTAAGATTACGATAGCTACCTTTTTTACAAGACAAACGACGGCGGCCCGTTACAAAGGATATCGAATGTTCTGGAAAGTACGCCTTTATTTCCCTCTAACATTGTTCTCCTCTGAGCTTCTGAATAGACGATATAGTAGGTGGTTTTCTCAACATCTCATGCGTAAATGGCTGTATGGTTAGACTTCGTTTATATTGTGATCAGCATGCCTTACATTAATTGTTAATATTATAATTGTCACTTTTGAGTTGCAGTAGGCTATAGGACCGTATAATCTGAAAGCCCTCAACCCAGAATCAGGGAAAGAGTTTGTACTACCACAACTTCACTCACTGTGTAAAAAGCAATGGAAAACTTTCTAATACCAATTTTTTGTACCAGTAAGTATTTGTTCGGTATTTATTGAGGGTAGGAGTAGAAATATTCTTCCTAGCGGCTCGCTCAGCCACGATATTTCAGCGCCTTACTCCAGTCGTAGTTTAGGCCTGAAACTGTATGTACGTATCTCGAATTAAGGGTCTCGAACGGAACCCCTTGCAATTTTTCTAACATACTCGTAATAATATGAGTATTCGTATCGCGATATTTGCGTCTCCTGTTCTCACTCTGTCTGGTGTGAGCGTCCGGAATCGAACCTGCTAATTGTGATGATTGGACTATAAATCTACTACGCAACCAGTGACACTCACATGCACCCACACTGCACAAATGCGCCGACCTAAGCCAAGAGTGATGTTCTTGGTAAGGAACCCTAACTGTATCATTTATGTCAAAGCATGCCTCTCAAGGGGCATTCGTTTTATTTATGACTAGCTGACCCACGCAACCTCGTTTGCGTCTTGTATTGTCCGTAGCGTGAAAATTTTCCCCCGTTTTTGAAACATTCTTCATTGGTGCTTCGCTCCTATTGGTAGTAGCGTTCAAATCGGACCAGCGGTTCTTGAGATTAGCGTGTTCAAACAAACTCTTCAGCTTTATTATTAGTATAGATATAGATAAAGATGTTAATTGAATTTGTTTAGCATTCGATGTAATTACATAAGATTTCAAATTATATATTTAAAAAAAACATATAATTGACCGATTCTCACATGACATATTCTACTGTTAATGTTAGGTATTGTAAATTGTAATATCTTTGTACTAATCTTTAAACGGTAAATGTAATATCAATACTTTACAGTACCTACACTTGTTGGTATGTATAAGAGGCTCAGTAATAAATCATTAAATCGAATAACAAAGTCTAATATGGAAGTAGTCGCTTGACAACAGTTGAGCAACAATAACAAATTGTGTGAAGTGAAGCGTGTAAATACTCGCACAACTCGCGTAATTAATGTCGTTGCGATGATTACGCGCTAATGAACCTAATGAGCTTACCTGCTCCTCCCCTCCCCTGTCGTCTGCCCCTCCAAGCAGTAACTGAACAGACATATTGTTCAGTTTTCAGGAACAAAGTTCATGACAGTTTCTTTGATAAGTACACATTGAAATAAAGATTTAATTTACTTTCGCTAGAAAGCTTATGAATTTCAAAATAAACTACAGTGGTCTGATTACACATTAAACTGACAAAATATTTTACAAGATTGTTTGTTGTAGACTTACATATATTGTCAAATAAAAGAAAGTAGTTGTAGATGTAAAATAGGTGTAATAAAGGGGATTTTATTATAAAATTAGCTGACCCACGCAACCTAGTTTACATCTCCTATTGCCCGTAGCGTAAAAATTTTGTAACATTCTTCACTGATTCCTTTCTCGAAAAACATGTTTTTTTTAATTTATTCACCTTTTAAACCTTCCTTGGACTACAACAAAAATTTAAAAACCAAAATCAGCTAAACCCTAAATTTTTATTTTTTCTACCTGTATACCGCATCAAAATCAAAAATAGTGAATAAATTAAGGTGTAAAAATGTCCTCTATTTCGCACTTATATTGTTAATTTCTAATTCCCTTTTAGTAGATTCTGTATTTGTATTGTGCGAATCATGAGATTGGTAGTACTATTGACAAGAAGGAAATGGAAGAAAGCTGGCTTGATAAAACTCATGTGATTTGTATCTCGAGGGGCAAACATCTTCTGGAGCCGGTCGCACTTTAATGTATTGCGTCAACAACACAAAACCCTACTTAGTTGTATTAAAAGCGTGTTATCCAAGTGATCGAGCTAAATATAGCTAAGGGCTGGTACTCGTTAAGCGTGTTATTTACTACTAATTGTCATAAATCTTATTATAACATGTGGCTGGGCGGACGATCTTATGAAAGACAGTCAACGTCTCAACAAGTATTCCGATGCAGCATTTTGTACAAATAACATGTACACAATGTAACATATTTGGTTGGATATAAATTAGATATTATACTCATATAAATACACAGAAAAATGCGACGGTTTTTCTGTGCCTCCTTCTTTTTATCGACGATTTCTCGAAAACGATATCGAAAAAATAAAAAAAGCCTTTGGGGTATTGACTTGGGCAACATTTGGAAAGAACCGAGACATCTCTATATATTATGGTCTAGGCAGGAAGGTGCCCTTTAAACGGCGTGAATTTTGGTTGCGCACGTAAGTGAGCGCTCGTTCTGTATTGTGACTCGAGTGTTGTGTGTTTTAGATATGGGATTGTTTATTTCAGGTTGTTGTATTTATTCGATTTGTAATGTTAATTATAATAAATTAATGTAAAAAAAAAACTTTTTAATTAAAGCTGCCTACCTACTAAGTCTTTTTGCTCGTTAGATAAATTGTACTTAATTAATAAAATATTAATTCATAAGTCTGCCTTGTGTGATGTTGCCCTAATATGTAGCGAAGTCACTTCGCATTTGTCGATAGTTGAAATGCTCATGTGTGGGTATGTGTGGAATTCCAAGTATTGCGTGTACGGACGAGCACCGTGTTCAATGAAAGAGATGCACAGAGACGTACCTATTGATTCATATGTCTCAAAACTAAGTGGATTTGTAGATCCTTCTATATGAAAATAGAACAGTAATAATGTGACAATAATTGTAATATTGAGAAGATTTTATGATCTCAACGTGTGAACAACCTTTTATATAAACACATCATCTACATATCCTCGTGCACTGCTGATCCCTGACAAGCAACACTTGGGAAGTCTGTTTGTGTATATAAACAGATGTAAGTTAATATGAACGTGCTTTTAACTATCGTATTTTTTTTTGTAGTTTGGATGAATAGTCCATCTCTACTATTCTATCACTAGTAGAGATGGACGTTAAAATTTATCCAAAACTGGATACATTTTGTTAGTAGAGATGAACTTTAAAATTTATCCAAAACTGGATACATTTTGTTAGTAGAGATGGATTTTAAAATTTATCCAAAACTGGATACATTTTGTTAGTAGAGATGGACTTTAAAATTTTTCCAAAACTGGATACATTTTCTTAGCAGTTAGTGGTTTATTACACTTTACAATATGTTACGTTACGTTATATACCTACATAAACATGCAAACACATACAAAATTTCATTTAATATAATAATATTTAATATTTTAAGTAATCACATACACAGCAATATTTATCAAATAAACCATATTATGCTCTCATAACTTTAGTCTATAAAGTACTTTTAACACACACACGCCTGTAGCCTAGACGCACTAATAACCTTTAAATGTAATAAACAATATGTGAAGCTTTAACACGGAGGTGTCTATTGTGTGTAAGTATTCGTTGAGGGGTCGCCCCTTGAATACCGATGCGTGAGCGTGTCGAGTTTTGTCGAGTAATCACACGCTCGGTTACCTCCGCAGGGCGCCACAATTCCAACACCCTACCACGTGTGGGACTTAACGGTATGTATCGTAGTTAAAACTGTCTACACACAACAAGGAATATATCATCGCGAGAGATAGAAAAACAGCATTTGCAATTTTTACACAAGCTGTATCCAACTCTTGAAAGGAGTTTTTAACATCTCGTGGCATTTTTTAATGAGGTTCGACCTATTTTTACAGTTAGTACATTTGTATATAATATATGTAATGATTTTTTTTTCATGCGATTTTAACAGAACTTTGTATAATAGGTATTATTAAGGACCGATGACAAATATATTTTGTATTAAGTATCCTGAAGTGAATTATCACAATTAACTTACCTCTGGTGAATATTATGTTATGCTATACCTAGCCTACCCAGCTTTGCTTGGATTTTTTTGGTATATTTTCAAAAAAAAGTCCTAGCTAGATTGATTCATTGCCTCCGAAACCCCTGCATACTAAATTTCATGAAAATCGTTGTAGCCGTTTCCGTGAATAAGATTATAAATTTACAAGAATTGCTCGTTTAAAGATAAGTAATATATATAAATACTCCAAACAATACGCTTGGAAGGCGACAGTAAATATTTTAATACATCACATATAGTAGTGTACTGAAAAAACAATAATGGCTGACCTGGTTCCAACAGCAACTCCTCAATTATACGTCACTACTGAATACTATTTTTTTTATTTTTTATTTTATTGAATTGGGGGCAAACGAGCAGACGTATCGCCTGATGGTAAGCGATTACCGCCGCCCATGGACACCCGCAACACCAGAGGCGTCACAAGTGGGTTGGCGGCCTTTGGGGAATGGGGGGAAGGGGATGGGGTATGGGCCTCCGGTATCCTCACTTACTCGGTGAAACACAGCGCAAGTGCTATTTCACACCGGTTTTCTGTGTGGTATCATTCCGGTCGAACCGGCCCATTCATGACGAAGCGTGGCTCTCCCACGGTATATTCTAAAAACTACTACAGTGTATTGATTCATATTATCCTTATAGCTAAAATATTAAATAGTCCTGTAATAAATACCGTTATATCCAATCAAGTAGGTATATTTTATATACCTGTTGGCAATTCAATTTGGTGAAAGCTGTTTCGAATACGCTCTCTGGTGTAGTAGCACCCTCTCGTATAGTTACAATAGAGACGTAGTAGTGGCTTCGATAGTTGCACCGGCAATCGCTGATTGTCTGCGGAATTATAATGAGGGGGGTAAAGGGTGGAGGGGGTAGGAGGAACTGTGTGAAGAAGTTACGTGCAGGAAATTAAGAACTGTAGTTTTGTTGATCTGTTTACATTGCGTGTTACTGTTATAGAAATGTAATCAGGGGTGTGTGGGGAACGATTAAGTCGAGGAAGAAACGTTTATGTGCTGTGATATCTTAGTCTTCATTTCTTTGTTAAAAATATTAACGAAGGTTTTTATTTTTGGCTGTTCAGTGAATTTACGTTATCACCGTTATAACGTTTCATAGCCAAATTAAAAAGGTATTGTATTTGATTATTTTGTTTATGTATGTGTTTATATTCATAATTATTTACTTATTTATGTTGTACACTTGAGGATGTTTTAAGTATGTAATACATAAATGATTAACTGGTTATTTTTGAGTTGAAGTTAGTTATTGAGTTTTCTTTAAATATATTTTCTTTTCAATGTAATAGTTGTCAAGTAGTTGTTAAGATATATGAAAGATATCAGAAACTGTTCGTGTACATTGCAAGATGCAGTCGTTAGATAACATCGGTGGAGCGCAAATATCAATATTCCCTAAGTCACCTATAACGTCTGCTATGGAAGCAGTTTCCGGGAACTCCTTGTATCAACACTTAATACCTGTTCTATCTCATTGTGCTAACAGAACCAGCTGACTTCGTGACGTATTTCTCCAAATAGTCTATGTATAATGTTAACTTTAGGTAGAATTAACGTGGAGGTAAATTGAATCATTTAATAGAAATCATTACTTATGTAACTTAATACTAGAAATACTCATATATATTTTTTTGGCTACTTTCGTTATTACTACTAGCCTTTAAGAGTACACTGCTCGACCTATGAGGTTGGCCTGCTGCACCACGCTGGCCAGACGGGAATAAGGTTTGATTCAAGTTTATCTTCTGCTTGCAGTGATGTTTTACTACGTAATTTGTCGTTTAGTAGACTCTTACGACATTTTTAGAATATTCTAGAATACTCTATTGAATACTTGTTACTTTAATATTGCAAATTGACTGAAGTGAGCGATATTTTACTTGCGTGGTAACTTAGGATGATAACATCACAGTAGTTAATATTTATAAACTAAAATTGTTACAATTTATACAAACTTTTAAAAATATCTTATGTTATTGTAAAACATAAGATATTCAGTGTGCAATAGCCTGAACACGAGTAAGTGAACATATAACTTAATGACACTAAATGAATAGTTACCGGCCAATGCTAACCAGTATCGTCCAGAAACATTCGATATTTCTTGTTTCGTTTCAGTCAACTATCTATCGCCTAGAGTGGGAACGTTTATTGGCGAGTGGCCATTATTACATTGCAGATGTACACCTAACAGAACGACCGATACAATGGGATCTAGTAGGCTAACTATCCCATCTGCAGCGTCGAACAGCCATGCTAGTGGCATCATCAAGAACATTTTGATTGGTTTCGAATCCCGAACATGTAATTAGAATATTTAAAATATTCCAAGATTTCAATTATACAAAGAGACCTTTATCACGATAGACATATTTAATTTTTTAGAGAGACCCATCGATATAGTTCTTAGTTAGGTCTTTCGACTCCCACGTATTGAATAGGGGTAGTGATAGTCCCTATTCTTAGTCCGTCATCACATGTACATTTTATTTAGTTCCTATGAAATCTTTTGGTACCTAATACTGGATTTCATTGTAATATGAATTTGGTTTCATGTATGTAAATTGTGTATTATTTACTAGGTATTCTTATTATTTGTATCACAGGTAGTAGTAACAATAAATAGTAAGCCACGCACGGGCCGGCTCGACCTGGGCCCTCGCACAGAAGAACAACGTAAAATTACTGTATTCGTGCTGTCGCATTTCGTTAGTGAGTGAGAGATCGGAGTTCCAATGATGCAGAAGCATCACTAGGCCGCCATTGTGACGGTCACCATGCTGCATTGTTGCATTGTCTGCATTCACAATGAGTATAGTGACCACCACACTTGAATTCTGCTTACGCTTTCCATCAGGCAGAGTCGAGTCATTTTGGCAGGGCCATAAATAAATAAAAAACATTATCTCTACAAATAAACACGATGATTTTAAACTATTCACATTCCAGCTTTAGAACATAGTTACAATGAGGCTGTAGAATCCAAACGCTAATCGACAAATTGCAGCCATTTCGGGACAATTCGGTTGATTTGGCTCACTAGCGCCTCTATACGCACACATAGGTATAGCGTTAGTATCTACATCTATTGGTTTAATTGTAAACGATTTGTTGGAGAGGACCGGCTAGCTTACAGCCCGTGTTCTGTATTTCCAGTGAAAAGCATCTCCATTGAATGTTAAAATATCTCAACGGTATTAGTGTGCCACGGTGCAACACACTTCCCCGTAAATGCAGTTGACATTCTGTAACGTTTGAATGGTTTTCAGTAGGATAGCGAGCTACCGTCACATCGTTTATTATCTTACTAGTGTAGAACAAAGTGTACATAAATTCTTTCTCTTAAAATATATTGTACCTATAACACGATGGCCTTTCAATAACTCGTGCATTATACTATTAAATATTACCTATAATATTACCTATACGTATACCCATGGGCGTACCCAGGATCTGGGCCAGGGGGGGGCAAATCGGATTTTTTTAAAAGCACCTCGTCAAATAAATGGATATAAAAAGGCATTTTTTAAAATAAATTATTTCATAATAGAACAGCTATTTTAAAAACCCTTTCGCAGTCCACTACTAGACATAGGCTTCTCCAATTAATTGCACGCCACTTGGTTCGATAACATTTTAAAAGAAATTTTCAAAAGTCTTCGGCAAAGCAGTTTAAGATGAAACATAAACGTTATCGTTAACAAATTGTTCTATGTACACTGAGAAAAAAATCATTATATTCTATATTTGCCTGGTCTGGTGTCAGTATAGCAACATTCACAGCGGTACTTGTGAGGTACAAAAATCCAAAGCGAGTCTCAGACTTGCTTCTTGAAGTCCACAATTGCCTACAGGACTGGAGGCTAAAAAAAAGCAAGTGCCGCTAAATCAGCCCAAATAACATTCACTCTTCGTCAGGGTAACTGTCCGCAATCAGGCCGAGGTGGCAGCATTTTCTGCACAGGAGGGAGCAATCTTAAACCGTAGGCTGGAGGGTTTTCCTTTTCAGGGTACATCTGGTTCTCCGACTTCTAGTAACCGAGATGGCGTGCGGTCCAGGACCAGTCGGTGGTATCTGGGGCGATTACCGTACAGAAAAAAAGGGTACTGTCCGCAAGTAAAAGTCGAAGAAAATATCTTACCGCAACGTGAGTGTGTGAACATTTTTTTTTTTTTGGCCGGAAATTCCCTCGGATATCTCAATCTGATGGTTATGTCGGACTCGAACCGACTGAAAACCGCACATCGTCACGGATATTAGAAGCCGGGGAATTAGGTGCACCGTCAGAAGGAAATAAGGAAATCCTTGGAACCCCGACGTACCTCGGGCCACCTATGGTTTGTAGGTAGATGGCCCCCTCCTGTGTAGGAACCCTGATGCTCCTTTTCTATTTTAAAAAGGGGTGCGATCACTTTGTATATCTCGCGCCGCTGGCCCGGCTTGCTTCTGCTAGGGTGAACCTCACCTGTCACTCCCAAGCTTGTGCTTATGGAGGACGGAGATCGTTTGGCGATCTCCGGCGCCCGAGTCGTCTGCGGTACCTGGCCCGTTCCCGGGCCTGGCGGACAGCTAAACCTCGCACGGTCCTGCTCCACCATCTCCTTCGCAAGCATAACTTGCTCGCAGAAAAAGACGGCAGAGTTCTACGCGCTCTCGCTACGCAACATGGTCGCATTAATGTTACCAAGCGAGAGAACCCCCACTCCGATGGCCGCCTCGACTCACCCTACTCTGAACATTCTGCCAGTGTGTGGAATGCAGTGTCTACGGTCTGGTCATCGCTGTGGTGGCACTCAGGCGTTAGCTCCTTGCGGATTTGCAATAACGTCGTACCCAGCACTCGGTTGCCCAAGTCGTTCCTTCCATTCCTCCACAAGAACCTGGAGAATTGAAATTTCTGGTCTTCGATTTTTCGAGTCTTAGGACTCCTACCTGAAGGTCAGCTCGTTGCGGACGTCGCAATAGCCCGATATTGCTGGCCTTCAGGACCTCCGCCCATACTGGGGACCGCACAACGCCCGCGTATAGTCTCCTGCAGGAGTCATCGGGCCCCCTCTTATTTGGCAGCAACCGAGCCAAGCACGCGCTGAGCCAGCTTGGGAATCAGATTTCGGAAATGGTGTCCCATCGGCCTTCGAGTGCGAGCCCCATGTGGGCTTACATATAGACCGGTGGAAAAACCATACCAAAGCAAAATGAGATGATATATCTATGCGGCACAAAAACCTGTACTGGATGCTAGGACGAAACTAGAAATTATTACTGGACAACAAATTTCTGATATATCAGACTATAATATTTTGCTTCCGAGAATTATTTGTAGTGACTAAAATACATTCCAAATGAATGGGCATGTCAGCTGTCCATAAAAAACTACATAAACCGACTCAGAAGATCTTAGGACTATGATGAGTAGTTCTCCTCGCTAAAGAGCACGCTCTAATTGTCCTACGCTCGAACATCGCATAGCCCTAGGACTGATTCCGATTCCGATGCCGATTGCCGATCTTACAACAACACAGAAAATAAATCTGTCTTAGTCCATAGTCGATCTTATTCACGTTTTTACGCGTCTGAATGTGCTTTACACATAATCGAGAGAAGAAGATAGTAGCAACGTCAACATCTAGGGGGGGGCAGCTGCCCTCCCCTGCCCTACCCTGGGTACGCCCATGCGTATACCTATACGTAAGCTACTAAAATAATAGTCATTTTGGTAGCTCACGTATAAAAAAATCGCTAATAGGGTTCCATATAACACAAAAAAACCTATACTAAAAGAACGTAGTATGCTTTTTGATTTCTTTTGAAAAACTATAAACAAACAACGATCCCTATTAAAACCATCAACGAGGTTTTAAGGGACATAGATGTATGTCAGTTTGTTTTCTCTGTGTCATAAAAACTTCTCTTAAATTCTTTTAAGTTTTCTCTAAAGGACATTCTTTTTTTTTATTGAATAGGGGGCAAACGAGCAGACGCATCACCTGATGGTAAGCGATTACCGCCGCCCATGGACACCCGCAACACCAAAAGCGTCACAAGTGCGTTGCCGACCTTTGGGGGATGGGGAGAGGGAATGGGGGGAGGGGTTGGGGTATGGGCCTACGGTATCCTCCCTCACTCGGTGAAACACAGCGCAAGCGCTATTTCACACCGGTTTTCTGTGAGGCCGTGGTATCGCTCCGGTCGAGCCGGCCCATTCATGCCGAAGCGAGGCTCTCCCACGGACAGAAACATAATACAACATAAGTCTAAGTGGTCACGCAATGCTATCTAGACACCTACCTCATTACTTTTCGAATGTGTCGTTGTATACACCTGTAAGGTCAGCAGCGAGGAGTGGGAGGTTGGGAGTGCATTGTACATGTGACGTCACAGATACGTGCAGGGCACTCAGTTCACCGCGGAGGGGCTAAGTTATAAGCGTTTAACTTACTGCTTATTTAATGATATGTCCAGTAGTACAGTTTTCTACTTACTTCTCTAGAGAAAAGTCTCTGGTGGTTCTTCTCGTATACCTCAGCTGGGGTCTTGGGGTAACTTTTGTAGTTCCGCGGCCTGTCGAAGTTGTTTTCCGCGACGCCTGCAACTACAGGCAGGCCACTGGGTTTTGCCCGGGGAGGCTCTCTGTAGGCCTGGGGTGTTAATCCGGTGTTCTGTAACAGTCGGTGGTGATTAAATTGATAGTTACGCTCGGATCTTGTACAGATAACTAAGTTATACCTGGATGACTAATCTTGAAAAATGAAAAACTTAAAAATCTAAAAATAAAATCGTTGGGCCCGTGTTTCCAACCAGTCAACCCGGATTACGCTGCGACCAACGATTTTATTTTTGTGTCTAATCAATGCCTTAGATTGATGAGGGAGAGGAGTGTGATGACTGGAACCTACGTAGTGTTTAGTACATTATTTTCAATAAAACAGTTTAAATTAAAAAAAAAAAACATATTTATTTTTATAAAAGATAACTCTTGCATTAGGAATATAGTCTTGTGTCACGGCGATCTTTATAATCATACATGAAATGGACGGAAAGAAGGCTCAGACTTTGAGGATCACAAAAAGTTTTGTCTCGTGTGGTATTTGAACACAACACTCAGTGCAGTAGAAAATAGCGTAACGAACGCTGAAACCACTATAATATCAATGGAGCACTTGCTTTCCTACTCTTTCTCGTATGTTATATTACATTACATTGAACCTAACTTACAAGTTTCTTATTAAAGTATTAGTAATCTATGTATTGCAACGCCAGTAACAGTTGACACAAAGCATCGGTCGTGCCGTCACGCGTTACGAATCGGTGTAACCGAGGCTGACCGACATCGGTGTCGCTGTCACAGGCTGACAGTGCGCTGTATTGATAGAATGCTAAATCATTTGGTGAAATAACGGTTGGACTTTTGAATGTAATACTTATGAATGAAAGTTTGAAATTATTTTAATTTGTGTTACAGAGTATTTTATATTAAGTTAAACGGCGAAGCGATAAATTAAAATAGTTTGTAACAAAATATCAAATACCAAACTGACCTAGTAGACATATGTAACTTCAATTAATGAAATTTAAAATAGTTTTATTTTACTAAGTAGGTACGTACCTAACTTGTTGAGACGTTATCTCAACTAATTATCTTTATTTTGTTATAATTGTACAGTTCTCTAGTTATAGCTTAACTTGAACCGTCGCCGCGTCGCGTTGCCCTGAAAGGAAAATAAACGATTATTTGGACACTTCGTTGTCCGTCTTGTTATCTGCCAAAATATTTTCATAAGATTTTTAGTTTTTTAGTAGTAAATCGATCTAGCTAGGATTAGGGGGAGTTACAGGTGAGGCCATCAGTCACCCTAGCAGAAACAGGCCTAGAAGCAACAGGGTTCCTACACAGGAGGAGGTCATCTACAATCCGTAGATGGCCCGAGGTACGTTGGAGTTCCAGGGATTTCCTTTCGAGGGTGCACTTGGTTCCCCGGTTTGTAGTACCTAAAACAGCGTGCAGTTTTTAGTCGGTTCGAGTTAGACATAGCCACCAATCGGTGGCATACGACCCCTCCTATGCCACCGACCGACACAAAAAAAGGTGAATAAACACATGTAGGGAAGCCTTGCTTTACAACAGTACTCTGTGAACTAAGAAACTATCTAACCGATTTTCACGTTTTTATTTTTAAAACATGTGTTTTTCATGTGTGCCTAGATAGGATAGTTATGTTAACTATCTTTTTTAAGCACGCATCACGCAAGCACACTAAGACCATCGGGAGTCGAGCATGGTTGAAAAGAGACGCACACGAAATTGCGTGACAAAATAGTATTCTTATAGACTACGGGCCCGTGTCGAAAATTGATGGGTCATGTGAACCACCAGGAGACTTTTTTAGAAAGATACAGGGGCATAAAACAATAACATTTAGCACTATGCTGTCACTTGGAAGCTGTCCAACTGAGTATAGGTAAAGGGGAGGGAGTAGGAACCGTCGATTTTTCTCCCTTGTCTCATAATTTTTGTACGGCGTTGCGAGATAATGGATTAGAAGAGATATTCAAATTGAATGGGACCGATGCCGTCTAAAATTAAATGACTAAATTGAGCGAGACAATCGCCGGGAAATCAAAAAGAAATCCAACTTTGTGGCTCACTATTTTTGTACGGCATCGGTCCCATTCAATTTGAATATCTCTTCTAATCCATTATCTCGCAACGCCGTACAAAAATTATGTGACAAGGGAGAAAAATCGACGGTTCCTACTCCCTCCCCTTTACCTATACTCAGTTGGACAGCTTCCAAGTGACAGCATAGTGCTAAATGTTATTGTTTTATGCCCCTGTATCTTTCTAAAAAAGTCTCCTGGTGGTTCACATGACCCATCAATTTTCGATACGGGCCCGTAGTCTATTATAGATTGTATTATCTTGTAAAATCAATTTGATAAGTATGGTTTCAAATCTAATAACCAATACGAGTTTGTGGAATGGCAACATCTGCGGGGAGTTGAGATTACCGTCACGTCAAATTGTACAATCATACAGTACAACTGTTTATGTGACTATTAATCTCCAGTAGCCTTGTGAGGTAAAGCGTCTGATTTATGGTATACTAGCTGACCCACGCAACCTCGTTTGCGTCTTCTATTGCCCGTAGCGTGAAAATTTTCGCTCGTTTTTGAAACATTCCTCATTGGTGCTCCGCTCCTATTAGTATTAGCGTGATGCCTTTCTCGATAAATGGACTATCCAAGGATTATCGACTCCAACGCACATACGCACACTGGTTTGATAGATATGATTGAATTTGAACTTTGAATAGCGGTAATAAAGTGCAAATTGACTCATTGACGTTAGGAACACCTACATTGCTTAGACAACGGTGAGTGCTCGTAATATATGAACTTTATACAATAGCAATAAAGCTCAAATTGACTTTACGTTTTAGTTAGGAAACGTTTGTATGGGAAAAAGAAAAGGACTGTTTTTAGGGCTTTTCCGGCCACTATTCGAATTTTTCTTGCCCTAAAAACCATCCTTGAACTTCAACGAACATTTACAAAAAGAATTGGCCAAATTGGTCCAGGCGTTGTTGAGTTATGCGCTTACCAACACATTGAGCGATTCATTTTTATATTATATATATATATAAGATGTACTAGCGACTTGCTCTTAATAATATCTTGGTTCGTTTAAAAATGAATGAAGTTGCAAAATGAAGGCAGACGATGTGTCATGATATAATAGAACTATGGTATGGTAGCCAGTGTCGGTCGTTAACGTCAGATTCATGTATTCACTAGCTTTTACCCGCGGTTCCGCCCGCGTGTACTGCGGTGAAAAGTAGCCTTTGTCCTTCCTCAAGAGTTATAGTATCTTCTTGCCAAATTTCATTGGTATCGGTTCACTAATTTAGCAGTAAAAGCGTAACAGACAGAGTTACTTTCGAATTTAATATATTGATATGAATTTATAATTTGGTATACTCCTTAGAGCTCCTAATGTTAAGGGACAAGTTCTTTTGAAATACAGTTACATCAAAATCAGGATGCAATCTATTAATTACAATTAGAATAATTAATTCTAGTTACACATAAAATTAGGAAAGCTTTCATGATTACACTATAGTTTATATTTGTCCCTACCTCCACTTCCCCGGCACTATCTCTGAAAGATGTCCTAAAATCTTGTGCCATTACATAATGAAGCAAGTTTCCAGTCAGAGCCAATTCCATGTCGGTGAGGAGCTAGTCGCCATTAGTTAATTAGAATTGAAGATGGTGACGAATGACGGAATACTTAGCAAACTTACTTGTAGGTATTATTTATGTATTAAATATCTTACAACTACTTCCAATTGATTGGCTTTAGAACTTCAACAGAATTTATTAGTAATAGCGCCCGTATTGACAAACCATGGACATTAATAATAAAAGTAAGTATATAAACCGATCATTCCACGAAAGTTTGCTATGGGAACAGTTATTTATTTATTTAGAACATAGAGAGTTATAGGAATTTACATGAGAATATATCATCCTGAGGCACAATCACTAATTTCTTCAAAGTCTTCATTTATACATTAGGTACATTAGAATTACAATGTGAGTGTGATCGAACACAGTTTAATAAACAATAATTAACTCTAGTCAATTCACGCATTATTGCACAACTCGACGCTCATTTGAGTGTTCCCATGTGATAGAAAGAAAGATTTATTTGTTAAAATATAGTACAAAAGATGTTATCACACTATAATAATTTCCTTATATTCTACCATTTCTGGTGTATAAATTTTAAATCTTATGAACTAATCTAAGATCTAGCGATATAATTATATTTATTTTAGGTCTAGACAGTAGCGTTTAATTATATTTCTTTGTCACTGAGAAATTCGTTAGTAGTCTATTAACATTTGCTTAAAAGTAAGTCGAATAATTTACGTTTAAACTAGTTTAAGTTAAGACATTTGAAGCAATTTGATAACTTATTGAACTGGATGGTGATGGCACGGAATCGAGAGAAATGGAAATTGGGAGAAGAGGCCTACGTCCGAAGACGACAACTTTTACTGCGCCAAGTGTTGTAGGTTCAAATCCTACGTAGAACCATACTTTGTATTATCTACAAATTGTTGTTCTGAGTCTGGATGTTCTTTGTGTTCGTTTCATGTATCTTTGTAAAGTCCCTCCGCCCGTAAAGTAAAAGTTAATGCTATTGGACTTGCCAACTACTTACTATATGTTACGTAGCTGTGATAGAAGCACGGCTCTAGTGCCAGTAACAAGCCCATCGCTCGTTATCTGCGGCGCATCATTCTCATTAAGTGTGAGATAGTAATCTGAGCGGTGGCGGGCGGTAACGGCACTGCACGGCGCAGATGCTCCGCTCATTGTTATTCAACCGTGATTTACCTGTCTACCGATAGAATGACCTACACACTGATACTAGATTGTTTAGTAGGTTGCTAGGAAAAAAAAATATCAATGTGCTGCTTCAGATAATTATTTTATTTATAACTTCATGCACATGTACATCGGCGGACTTAATGCCAAGGGCATTCTCTACCAGCCAACCTTTGGGGGGTGTAGAGATCTAGTAAGGTAGGTGCATCGAGGTTCATGTTGTAACCTAAATTTATCTAACCAACACAAAATTCATATACTTAAATACATACATACATCCATACAAAAATAAATATATAGGTACATAATACATATACTTACTAATCGTACACTGGAAAGTAGACTTTAAGTAGGAGTACATTTAAATAAGTTATTCCGCGATTTGAAGAAGGTGATTGTGTACGCTCTTTTTAAAAATGTAACGGTTTGTGGACATCCTGGTTTCGAGTGGGAGCGCATTCCAAAGCAGCACCGCTTGCACAAAGAATGAGGCGTGAACGAAATCGGAGGTGTGGGAAGGACATAGGAGGAGCAGATTATTCGTATAGCGGAGGTTTCTGTCGTGATTCGAAGAAAGAAAATGTAAATCGGGGTCAAAATAAGTAGGTGAGAATGGGGAATTAAGGAACGAAAAGAGAGAAGTCAGCGCACGCTGATTACGACGTAGACGGATGGGTAACCATTTTAATTGGGAACGTAAAGCAGATACATGATCATACTTGCGAAGATTAAATATGAATCGAATGCAGTTATTGAGAAGACGGTCTAGTTTATTTAGGAGGTCTGCATTCAGGTCGAAATAACACACATCACCATAGTCGATTAAAGGAATAATTAAGGTTTGCATGAGTGAGATTTTTGTTTTGGGAGGCAGGAAATTTTTTAAACGATAAAGTGTGCGTAGATGTCCTGTCACTTTTTGACTCACATTAGTCACTTGAGCTCTCCAATCGAGCGTTGAGTCGATGAGCAGTCCTAGGTCTTTGACTACAGGGCTCCAAGGTATAATTGCGCCGTGGAGGACGACTGGTGGGAGTGAAGTTGTGTCCACTCTGCGCATCATATTTTTGCTACCCACTACGATTGCCTGACATTTAGTAGGATTGATTGACAATCCGAACCTCTTCGACCACGAGTTTATGCGATCTAGGTCCTTGTTGATACTGTCGATGGCTCGTGATATGTCCTCGACTTTTTCCTGTGAATAGATCTGCAGGTCATCCGCATACAGGTGATACGTACACTGAAGATGTTGGGTTAAGAGGTTGATGAATATAGAGAATAATAGGGGAGATAGAATAACGCCTTGAGGGACGCCAGCGCTGAGGTCACACCAGCTGGAAGTGGAGTCTTGAACACGAACACATTGCTGACGTCCTTGAAGATAAGAGGAGAACCATTCCAGTGCATCTGGGGTAATTTTAAAATACGTAAGGATAGATAGTAGGATTTCGTAACTGACTGTATTGAAGGCATTGGAGAAATCAACCAGGACTAAAACTGTAACTTTGGTGTCCTCCATGCCTTTACGAATATCGCCAGTTACCTTAAGAAGGGCAGTAGTAGTGCTGTGTCCGAGTACATATTCTGAAAGCTGCTTGTGTACACAGGCCTCGAGCACTTTAGATAGAAAGGGAAGAATAGAGATAGGTCGAAAATGTTCAGGAAGTGACGGGTTATTTTTTTTGGGAAGAGGGATAATATAAGCTTTACGCCAAATAGAGGGAAAGCTACCTGAGTCAAGTGAGAAGTTAATAATGTGCGTAATAATAGACAGTGTTTGATCCAGGATAGTTGTGATCATGCGGCGACTAATGCCGTCACACCCCACGGCATTGGAACTGATTGATAATATTATCTTCTTGATATCCCCAGAAGACACCGGAGAAAAGTCGAATGAGTCGGTACTGGGACTGGTGAGACCAGTTATGTAGCTCACCGTTTGATACTTGGTATGAAGGTCTAACGTGGTTGTGGATGAGAAGTACTGATTGATGTCATTTAAACTGATTATATTCTTAAACTCGGGTTGCTGCCTACTGCCAATACCTAAAGTACCGAGAAACTTCCAGATACTGGAAGGAGAAGAGGACTCAATGTTGTGTAGAATATGTCGGCGTTTAGCGTTACGTATCACCTGATTGCATTGATTCCTCGCAGTCTTATAGCGATAATCACATTGGTCTAATGATTAGTGATCCTAACTGCTGAGCAAGAGGTCGAGAGTTCGACTGCACCCAGGACAAAATTTTGTGTTATGTGTCTGGACGTATTTTATTTACATACGAGTATGTACGTATTTAGAAATGTGGAAGTATGTTTATGAACAGACTGGTTAGTATAGTATAGACTTTGCCTTAATAGTGCCTTAAGAACACCCAGATTCAGAACAACAATTTGTGGATCAAACAATTTATTGTTTCATGTGAGGTTCGAACTCACAACACTCAGTGCAGTAGAGAGCGGGGTGGCACCTGCTTAAACGACATTCTTGCGTCAGTCGTGAGGTCAATGAGATGACATCTCACACTGAACAGATTATTATTTTAATAATAAATTAGAATCATTATGTTCTTGTGATACTCTGTAAGCCGTAATTTATACGTACATAAGCTTATTTGTGTGACTATAAACATTTCAATGTAGCGACCCTTATCACGCGAGTTTAGATCTAAGTGAAATATGAGAGCGCCGCGTGACACAACCTGGAACATAAGATTGTTAACAATTGTATAACAAAGAGACGCAGTGAAATATGTCAGGAATATGCCCTTTACTTACTATTATTATTTCACACAATAACCACTGAACGGATTTTCATGAAACTTTGCAGTAATATAGGTTAGACATCGGAATAATAAATAATCTAACCGTGGGAGAGCTATGCTTCGGCATGAATGGGTCGGCTCGACCGGAGTGATACCACGGCCTCACAGAAAACCGGTGTGAAATAGCGTTTGCGCTGTGGTTCACCGAGTGAGTGAGGATAACGGAGGCCCATACCCAACCCCTCCCCCATCCCCTTTCCTATCCCCCAAAGGTCGGCAACGCACTTGTGATGCCTTTGGTGTTGCGGGTGTCCATGGGCGGCGGTAATCGCTTACCATCAGGTGATACGACTGCTCGTTTGCCCACTATTCGATAAAAAAAAAAGAAGAATAACATAATAGGTAAAACTTATAACGATTTTCTGTAATTTGATCATAATATAACGATAACTGTCAAGTAAGTCGGCAAAAAACAACCCTCTGAGAGCTATCCTGGCGTGCGCTGCCCAAAACGTTGGAGTTACACAAAGATAATTGCTGTAGGATTAATCGTCTTAAATAGTTGTAAATAAAAATCTACGATAGTTTTAGACTTTGTTGAGTATGGTATTACAAAGTCTGCCACAAGTAGTCGATGCTGAGTAGTTAGAGGCTCTCCAGGAATCACCTTGCAATCTCGACAAGTCTTTAACAAGCGCCTATCGGCCAGAATAAAATCCACTTGAGTTTGATGTCCACCACTCTTGTACGTTATTAGGTGTTCTTGCGGTTTGGAAAAGAAGGTGTTAATTATCGCCATGTTAAATGTTACTGCAAGATCGAGAACATCTTCACCAGCCTTATTTTTCTGTCCCAGACCTCGGTTGCCATGTATTTCTTTATGGCAGGTTGATGTTTTCCCTACGTGTCCGTTTAGATCGGCCCCAATGTACTTTGGTTCGTTATCTGGGATGGACTGCAGAAGGTCATGAAGGTCGTCCCAGAATACCTTCTTTATAGCTTTTGGTAGTCCGCTTTGGGGGGCATAGGCCGAAACAACGTTCATACAGGTTTGATCCTCAAGGGCAAATTTGATGGCTATGATTCTATCGCTAACTCTCATAACTTCAACTATACGGCTTTGAAAGTTTTCATCAACCGCGATTCCGACGCCACTTTGTGTGACTGTTGTGCCATGGTATATAAACTTGTAGTCGTTTCCAATTTTCCGCGACTTGGACCCCTTCCATTTCGTCTCCTGTACACAACATATATTAACACGTCTTCTAAGTAAAGCTTCGCTCGGTTCTGCGCTGCGTCCCGTCATGGAACCCACGTTCCAACTAGCCAGTTGGATTTTTGGAACGCGTGCACCAGTGACTGATCCGTCGCTTCGGGGGTACGCCCTAGCATTCTTCGCATTCGATCGCATCTTTACATGTCCGTCGCTTACAGGGGACGCCCTAGCCCTTATCGTGTCTCTCTGTTTGGTGTCTTTCATGGATAAGGAGTTCAAATGTTGGCTGTGTGGTTTTACGGCCGGTTGCCACCTGACGCCAAGACTGTAACCTACTGCGAGCGTTGAGAGCCGCCGTTGACCTCTAAAAGGTTCTTCCGCCGCCATCCCTACTGAGTACTCCAGCCCGAGCACCCAGCACACGTTCAACCTCGACTCCGAGTATGTCGAAGAAATCTGACCGCGAGGTTTGTTGTCGAAGTATCCTTCTCCGGCCTTGTGGTCGGCGGGAGGTATTTTATTTCCCTCCTACCCTATGAGCGTTTTACCTCTCATTGAGCACTCCCCTATCCGCCACCTGAGGACGCGGTCTCTAGGGATTGAGGCTACCCCGAGACTAGATTGATTTTCATAGATATGTGTATTTATGAAAATAAAATAACGAAAAATATATTTTTAGAGTACCTCCCCTACAAGTAAAGTTGGTAAGATTTTGTTGCTGGGGTTGAGTAGACGTGAGAACATGTAATAATTATTGAATAATTAGATGTAGCCTGCGCTATGACGGTGCTTCTGGATGGATCGCCGAAATAGCGCTGCTACACGATTATACCTCGGTTATCTATCATTGTGGTGTATTTACATTGTGGTTAGCGTGGTCGGATGTATGGAACATGCTCAAGTGCACACACGTGCGTTAGATACACAGAATTGTTGTATGCCGGATAACGTTTATTGCCGCTGTGACCGCTGGAAAACTTGGGTTTAATCCCATGGCGGAGCGGAGGCGTGCTAATGCTAGCTTTGAACTACATACATTTATATACAAGAGGTAAACAGTAACTGTTTACCTCCTAGATTAATCGTATTAGAAATAGTCTGTACGGATAATAATGTTAGTTCATCTAAATCTTTACTGTACAACGAATGAAAGCGTGATCAGCAAAAATCTCTTGACAGATATTTAACTGTCCATAATCTACGAGTATTATTAGATTAAAGCGTTAACTAATCCGGACATGTCCACAGCTCAGTGCCGTCAAAGCTTTGGGAGAGGTACACCCAGTCTCCGTCGAAGTAAGTTTATACACATTTTTTTTTTTTTTGATAAAATCAAATTCTGTGTTGCACAGAGGTTTAGTTTTTTTTTCCGTGTGTCCTACATAACATAACCTTTTCATATAGATCACGACTCGTATTACGATATGAAATTGCCATGTATCTAGTAGCTAAAACATACAGAAACGAGTTCTCTTTGTGAAGTACAAGATTTTATGAAGTGGTAAAGGTTTAATGGTATTTCTAGCCATCAGCGATATCCAACATCGAGCTGCTCATTCCGCTCACGGTATCCCGAGTTGAAACTCGTGAAGTTGACGGAGAAGACTCTGACGAGGACCTGCAAGTCGATCGCGATGAGCCGTACAGTGCCATTTCAGCGTTTGCGTTTACTTTGGACACAGATTCTTTTCTAGGCAGTGACCACGCAGTTCAGACTTCTACAAATTTTTCGTGCTCATCTCAACCTAAACGGATACCTCATCGGTCATGGTATTCAAATAACGTACAACAACGTGAACAAAATGTAAGAACAAAGAAACACAAACGAAGTGAAGAGCCTATTAACAGAGAAAAAATGGAAATCCTAAAAGCTTGCAAGCCGCTGGCTACACAGGCACAGACATATGCCAGCCCTGAAGCGCGCAAAGTACTGCTACTCTTGTGCAGTGAGCTCGTCGAATACTTGAGAGCACGCTGTGACTGCTGCAAGAAGAAGAGGAAAAAGAAGAAGCCAAGACCAAGGTTCAGAACAATCGGTAAAAAGCGTCATGCCAGGAACACACAACCATTCGACGATGTTCACGAGAATAGGTAAGCATTGTTGCAGGTACCAGTATGTGGCTGGTAGTATTTTGTAAATGGGTGAAGAATTAAAAATTATTGCTATTAATCCGAGTTTAACTTAAATTAGCGCCCCCCGCGGCTTCACACTGGCAGATACAGGCTACTTAACTTTTTCATAATATTCTATAGCCTATGTTAATCAAGGATAATGGAAGATTCTAATGGTGAAAGAACTTTTCAAATCGGTCCAGTACTATCAAAGCCTCATCAATTTAAGCAAACAAATAATGAAATATTACCTCTTTATAATACTAGTATAGATTGACTTTTGTAGGTTGAGCACCAACCAAGTATTAATCGTAATTATGTTATTCTCTGTGTTAGCTACCACTGCCTTTATTACTGAAGGCTACCTACTACACAAATACTATGCAACCATAATATTTCATTATATTATTATATACACTATATAATAATTATACAATGAACTGAAATCTAAATCTTATAACTTTTTTATGTATGTCCCTGCCAAAATGACTCTACTCTGTCTGATGAAAAGTTTAAGCAGAATCCAAGAGTAGTGGTCACCATACTATACATATATGTGATGACCTACACCATGGCCTGACTGACTGCACGGTTGGCCGAGTGGTTTCAGCGGTCGCCATGCCGCTTGCTACTGCGCCAAGTGTCTTGGGTTCAAATCCCACGCGGTATAACACTTTGTGTGACCCACGAATTGTTGTCCCGAGTCTGGATGTTCTTTGTGTCCGTTTCCAACGGAATGCTGTCATTTTTCGTTGATTCTCCGGTCCGCTCGTCCTGAAATCGTCGTGGCTCTAATACGTATACACATACATACACACTATGTTATTCTAGTTATCTTATCAATATAAATAAAAACGAATCGGGAATGCACTATCCTGGCTTTACAATAAGGACGCGCGCGCGCAACTGTCGGAACTTGTTATCGACGCTGAATGCAATCTTTATTTGCATTAGCTTTATTTACTGTATGCTAGTGCTTATATACTTAAGTTATCTTGTGTACTATTCTCTGACTATCTACCTTCCTGCCTTAAACTGTTTATTGTGCTCTGCTGGCACTTATATCTTGTACCTACTGCACGGTCTATTATTTTCTTGTGTCTGGACAAAATACAAGATAACCCTGAGTTGGAAATTTTATTTACCTATGATTCACAATAAACGTAGTTACTACCTTAGTATCACATTACTACGTCTTGTTAAGTTGTTGATAGGGAGGCTCAGCTAGGGAGAGTATAGGGGGCAAACGAGCAAGCGTATCGCCTGATTGAAGATTTTAGTAGGCGTTCACAAGTATTGTATTATTTTTAGTGAAGTCCGTCAATAGATTCTTGATGGTAGAGTCAGTGAGACCGTCTACCCTCGATCTCGGCCAGTGCAGGTTGCACTGCCAACGTGAGGCAGTTCAATGGCGTGTGAACAATATCACGTTATTACATTCCCTGCAGATAAGCCCTCTTTTGATAGGTTTGTTTATCTTGAACTTCACAAAGAACGATGAAAAATAAGGGGATTTATCTGTTTAGACATCATCTTTTTTGTTATTTTTGATATTTTGATTTCACTTGGGATTATCGTTCATATTCAAATGATATAGTAGTGGATCGGTTTTGCAGTAAGACCTCAGAGCATTTCTGTGATATCAAAAAAGCTCACCAGCTGCTTTAAGACATTTTTTAAATTCTACATTCACTAAATGTAATGTTAAAGGAAATACTAGAAAGTAATATATATATATATATATATTAAAATAATGTTGACAAACAATAACTATAGTCTTCTTCGTCTTCTTAATAAATGGCAAACTGTGCCGATGTCGACAATTCTGCCAATGTCAAGTGCGATGGAAATACGTGGGTTTTATGCAAAAAAATAAATAAAATAACAATAGAGAAAATAATAAATTTGTAGAACCAGCAGTAGACTGAATGTAGGGCTTTTTGTTGGGGTTAGTACACTGAATAACTATAGTCGTTCCAATCGTTTATTTAACTTTTGACAGCTCTAATACCTAATCAAATAGTGATGCTCTGACCTGTTACCGATTCGATTTCTTTTAACGGTCGATTTTATGCATGTAGAAGTTTTAATCGATTTAACACACTCATTATTTTATAGATAATTTTGTACTTTTATCGATTACTAAACGGCAACACCGAACGCGGAGCCGACGCGCGACGCCATTTTGATGTCAGTGTTAATCCACATTTTCATACGCCGAGTTGAGTATTTATATTCCTCCATTTTGATTTATTTGTTTGGTTGTTTTGAGCGTATTGTTCCTCCGTTCGTTACTGTCAAAATAAATAAACGATTGGAAAGACTATAAATGGTTTATTTTATACAAGTAAACAAACGCAAAGTATTTACGCTCTGTTCCTAGTGACAGGACTCTACAGTTTATTATCTGTGATCATAGCAAACCGATTGGTGTTGGTAACATAAAGCCCGTAGGCACCTCCTTTGAACCCGTTTAACATCGCCAACGTAAACTTGGTAATTCGTGGAATATACTCGACAAATGTATTTAAAAATGTTCCGCATCAGAACAAATAAGGACAATGTAATGTGTGTGGTTGTTAAAAATCCTTGGTTGATCTTAGTACAAAGCCACGCAGTTTGTTAGCTTTCTTGATAATCTACTGATAATGAGGTTTGTAAAGGAGCTTTTCGTCGAAGAATATGCCCAAGTCTTTATAACCTACCCATTCATTGTATATGTGCCCGCCAGAGTCGAGATTGCCGTAGAAACTGTGGCTATGTCTTTTTTTTGGGAGCGAGCACGACAATCGAATAACGTTTTGGACCACGTGACTGGCGCACGTGTCTCATGACGTAGCTACGACAGTGCAGGTGCCGACATATAATTATTTACTAAATTATTATTTTTATTAGAAAATGATGTAATAAAAAACTAACTAACTAAAAGACTCGGGGATTTAGTGAAATGAAACAATTCATATTCTTGATATAACTCAAACTCAACTCAAATCATTTATTTCCCCAAAAGGCACTTGAACACGTCTAAATACAAACATAAGAATATAAACAAAACTCAAGTAATCAGTTCAGTAGTACTAATACTAAATGCACTGAGATGATTTGAATTACCGGAGCTTAGATTGATTTCGATTCAACTCAAAGGTTTAAATTGAAATCAATCCAAGTACCAGCTCCGATGGGTATTGCGTTCATGAGAAGAGCTGGTGAGAAACTCATGTGCACCATCTTTTCAAATAATTCATACAAAGCTTGTTTGTTTTTGACAACAGTATTTCTATGTGCCAGTTAAGGCAACCAAACCACAAAAGATAGAACACATATTTACTGATTCACTCCTCGACCAAGACTACTTGATTCGCTGGCAGCCATTATGTGGTGAATATATCCCCTCCATAATGGCAGCCCGACATCAAGTCAGTCTTTTACATTTCTTATTTATTAATTATGATATTTAATATGTTTTAATCATTTAATTAATTATATCTTTGACTTTCGGAATTATCTGCATTATTATTACAGCTAATATTCAATTCATATATATTCCGGAAGTCAATTACACAATCATAACTGTATTTTATAATTAGGATTACCGCTAACACTAACATTCAGTACATTTCATTTGTATTATACCACTGACTCCGAAACAGTATCCAAGTCTTTTTTATGGAATAGGGGGCAAACGAGCAGACATATCGCCTGATGGTAAGCGATTACCGCCGTCCATGGACACCCGTAACACCAATGGCGTCACGAGTGCGTTACCGACCCTTGAGGGATGGGTAGAAGGATGGAGGAAGGGGTTGGGGTTTGGGCCTCCGGTATCCTCTCTCACTCGGTGAAACACAACGCAGGTGCTGTTTCACACCGGTTTTCTGTGAGGCCGTGGTATCACTCCGGTCGAGCCGGGTCATTCATGCCGATATATATTTCTGTAAACGCAAACAGTCATTAAGTCGGTGATACTAGTAAATATTTTAGATTGTTAGCATACAAAAGGTATTGACAAGATAGACGCTTGATTAATTCGATCGATCGATCGAATTGATAAGTAAGGTGAAAACCTATTATATATTAAACTATTTGCGATGCCAAAATTAACATGATTTGAAACAACGTGCTTTCTTAAAACGAGGTTTACTGACAGCTAAGTACGGACTTACTGCAGCAGTTACAGCAGCGCGATAGCATGCACTTGGGTTTGTCTGTCTCGAAATAATTCCATCTCTGGTACAAGCTTAAGAATTCTCTCGCTGTTAAACTCTTGAAATATGCATCCACGCACCGTGTACGGTAGTCACGTCGATGATTTTAGATGGTTGTAGGTTAGCAAGAATGCTATTCGCGTAGTTTAAGTATCCATTATTTGTACTAGAATCGATTTAAGGCGCGGAAAATGATATAGTGACATTTTGGTTTTGAAAATAATAAAACTTAAAAACGATTCTTTAGAATGTTACTGTTCGAAAATTATGATGTTTTGGAATGTCAGTTGGGATCAGAACTTTTAAGCCTTCGCATTAGTCAATTGTTTTAAGATAATTGTCTGCGTCAGGTCAAGCGTGACTTTATGAACAAGCTGCAGCGCCAGACGTAGGACTACGTGGACTTGGTGAAGCAGAAGCTGCGCAAGAACAACGACGATTATGTCGAGCGCAACCACCTGAAGCACTCGCTCTTCATTTTGCTGATTATCAATAAAATTATATGAGTATGTGTAATTAGTTGCTTTTTAATGGGAACCTTCCTGAATTTTACAACAATACAGCATACTGTATTATTGTTTTCAAGTCTTTAGTATTACGCCTGCTTCGTTGGTCTAGCTGTCTAGGAGGGTGCTGATAATGAGGTTTCGGGTTCGTATACCGGGTCAAGCCCAAATTGCTATTGAATTTTTCTGATTTTAGAAATGCTTGATATCAGCCCGGAGTTTGGAAGTTGGGGTCTTAGCCCCCGTGACTCAGAGAGCACGTAAAGCCGTCGGTCCTGCGACTGATCTCTCCCCGGTCGTTGAGTAGGTACACAAAATACCTCTTCGTAAGTATCTCAATGTAATATCTATAAAGAGCCAATACTCCCGGATCGCTCTAGCTCGACTTAATAAAAGTATTAAGTGGTTTTATTAGAACAGGTATATTTCAAATATCACCATTCCGTTTTGTTGCGAATATTAATTTTAGGTTTCAAATAGGCAAGAGTATGTAAAACTAAACGACAGCCATCAAAGGATATGGAAGTTAATTTGGTTTAATTGTTTATCAAATGCGCAGAGTAGGCGTAGCAAAAGGCAGATTCACCGTGTCACGTGACGAAATAGACAATTACGTGTTATCTATTACTATTTAAACTCAAGGCTTTTGTACATCATATTCACACACACATATGTACGCGATGTGGCGGATTGTGGTATTTACTCTCGCCGCGGTGAGTGGTGGACAATATTCATAATGAATAACTAATTGACCATAAAAATGGGGCACGGAATCATACGTCCTTTGTAAACTCTTGTGGAGGATAAAAGTATTCCTGTGAACGCTTATTTCAACTGGCTTTTGCCTGTGCATTTGATACCGTAAAAGTAATAATTTTGTCACCCGCAAACACACGCAAAGAAAAAAAAAGAAAGGGCGTGAAGAAGAAGTGATTTATGTTTATGGTGTAGAAAGCATCACAAGAATTTAATGAAGATCGAATGAACGCATACATATATACTCGTACATATTTGGATAATAAAAATAAATCATTTCCCAAAATGTAAATAGACTAAGTAACTGTTTTGACAAAATTTACGAGCGAAAATATTCTAAATATAGGTTTTCAAGATTAGACGGAACCAACAGATGGTCGATTGTTTTGATTTCATCTCTAATATATAAAGAATAGTCTAATGAATGAGGCTTGCTATCATGAGATACGAGTATTATTGCATATTTACTCACGATGAGAACGCAGTGAGCTTTACCGCTTTGTGTGTTTTTTACATTTAAAAAGAATTAAGTAATACTGACCTGTCCACAGCTCTGCAGCGTTAAGGCTTTGCAAGAGGTGCGGCCACTCACCGTCGATGTAAGCTTATACGTATAACTATATATATATGGTTATTTTAGAGTAGGTACTTTGTAGAAAACAGACTTTCACAGTTTGCAATCAAGATTTGTTTGAAACTTCCTCGCTGTGTAAAACACGAAACTATAATGAAATAGCCATGTATGCACATATGTATCTAAAAGATAAGACAATTTAGAAGAAATCTATACAATTGTATTTAATATGTTGATAAATATTATGTAAGATTTTTAAAACATACAGAAACGAATCCTCAGAATTATTTATAAACGGTAAAGAGTTTACTTATATTTTTAGCCATCGGCGATATCCAACATCGAGCTGCTTATTCCGCTTACGGTATACCAAGTTGAAGCTCGTGAAGTTGATGGAGAAGACTCCGACGAGGACCTTCAAGTCGATCGCGATGAGCCGTACAGTGCCATACCTGCGTTCGCGTTTACTTTGGACACGGATCCTTTACCAGGCAGTGACCGCGCTGTTTACGATTCTACTTTCCCAAGTTCAACCCAACCAGAACTGATACCATATCGCTCATGGTATTTAAATAACGTACACCAGCGTGAACAAGACACGAAAACAAAGAAACAGGTGCCTCATATACGCAGTAAGGAGCCTGTTGACAGAGATACAATGGAAATACTAAAAGCTTGCAAGCCGCTGGCTGCACAGGCACAGACATATGCCAGCCCTGAAGCGCGCAAAGTGCTGCAGATCTTGTGCACTGAGCTGGCAGAACTGTTGAAGTCACGCTGTGACTGCTGCAAAAAAAAGAAATACAAGAGGAAGCCAAGATCAGCAACGAGCATGTCGTGGTTCAGAACAATCGGTAACAAGCGTCGTGGCAGGAACACACAAGCACTCAACGATATACAAGAAGATAGGTAAGCATGAGATCTAGTACCTGGTGGCATATGGCTCGAAGTTCTTATATGCAGTCATATAACTGGGTTAAAAAATTAAAATTATTGTTATTGTGAGGTATGTAATGACGGTAGTAGCAATTATTTTAATATTAGGCTACCGTCAACTTTGTCTTCTGCATTATACTATCAACGGTACGCTGGTGTTTCATTTCGCTACCTAACTAGAACCCTAAAAGGCTACCTAAAGGCTTAAACTTAACAGTTATTAATCCGAGTTTATGTTAAATTAATATTAATCAGCTAATATATAAAATTCTCGAAAAGGCTGTACCTATTTTTATAAAATCTTGTATATATCGGGTAGGTCTGAGAATCGGCCAAAATCTATTTTTCATACCACTAAATGAACCCTATTTTTTTATTATTATGGCAAAACAACGTTTCCACCACAATTCCATAGTTATTACTCCATTCACACACGCGCGCCAGATCGAGACTTATAGTTGAGAAGGCTTCCGATAGTTTATGCAACGATGCTTGAGTATAAATTTGAAAGCCATCTGCATAAAGGTGGTAGGATGAGGCTAATGACTTGGAGATAGAATTTATAAATATGGTGAAAAGTAAAGGACATAAAACACCACCCTGTGGCACCCCAGCAGACGTATTACACCAGGAAGATAAAGATTCTCCCAGGCGTACACACTGCCTTCGTCTTAACAGGTAACTCTGAAACCAATCAACCACTGTCGGAGATATGCCGATGGAGCGCAATATGCCCAGCAAGATTTGCAGAATTAAAAGCATTGCTTAAGTCCAGTAAGGAAAGAACTGTGAAATTTTCACTCTCCGTGCCTCGCCTGATGTCGTCCGTAACTTTGACTACACACTTACTGTACTAAGACCTGCACGAAAATCGGATTGAGAAGGATAGAAAGGATTCTTTACTTCATTTATACGTAGGTACAAGCAATTATCGTACACATTCAAATGATATATCATTATACGTAAATAGTATCGATAATTATGTGGAGTGAACATAACAAAAAACTCCCCAGTCACTTTAAGGCAATTCTTTAATATTAAAATATCTGCAAAATTTACAGGATCAGGCATTTGAAACAACGTGATCCGCTATACAGAGGTTCACTGACAGCCGAGTACAGACTTCTTACAGCAGTTACAGCAGCGCGGTAGCATGAACTTAGGTTTGACTGTGTCGAAAAACTTTCTCTTTATCTGGTACAAGCTTCCGTTGAATGCGGGCATGATCGTCTCACCCTTACTATTATACTTAGGTCCCTCGGGCCAAAGTACGTGACGATAACAGAACCTGCCTTTCAAGCGCAGATCATGGATGTAAGCTCCGCGGGCAGGTGCCATGTCTAGTTGGTCGGCGTTGGGAGGTTTCCGTACAGGCCCCGGTGAGCGTAGCGGGAGTATGGCGAAGTTAGGCGCCTGGCGCGGTCGAGGTCGCGTTGTACTAAAAGTCGTCTCCTCCGTCGTCTCAGTCGTCACTTTCTCTTCAGGCTTGGTCCTCATCGCATTATGTAAACGTAATAGTTTAGCGGGAGCGCCCAGTTCGATTTTAGGACTGCTTTTATATTTACGGAGTCTGTTACTTTTTTCGATCAGAGCCTTCCACCTGTCCACATTGTTCCGCTCTGCATTCACAGCTTTGACCTTATGAGAGTTGTGCGAACGAACTGAAACGTGCTCATGCTTTTTTCTAGGACGAAGCACATCCTTTTCGCTCCTAAACTCGGTAGTGTCCCCTGTAGGAGTGGCGGGCACAATCTCAGTCTCTTGATCCGTAGTTTCCGCAAGGACTTGGTCTGACCCGTTGAGTGCTCTTCTAGTATCGATCAGTGCTGGCTCCGGTTCGCCAACACGGTCGTTGGTTGCATAGTCATCGTTGTTCCTCCGGAGGCTCTCCTTTATTACATCCACAAAATTTCTATTCGTGACTAGCGGGGACTTAATGTCTGAAACATTAAGTGGATTTGTAACTACAAGGTGTCTTTTTTGCATCCACCTTCAAATCTCTAAACCGGGGAGATAGAGATGTATTTTTAAATGTAAAGAGAAGCGTCAATTTTGAGGTGCAATTAACTCTAACCAACATTATGTAAAGGCAACTTAACTATGAATAACACTGACCTGTGTTGCTGCTCAGCACGGTCGTCAGTGTGCCTATTTCGGCATACAGTGACGTCACACTCAGCACAACGCACACAGTTGACAGGGTGGCCCACATTGTTTTGTGCCATTTGTACCAACATAAGCTTTACAGAGGCCGTCGTTTGATAACATTTTTATTGGCACAGTATTTTTACAATAACTGGTTTATATCGATGTTGTAATCTGTTTTTTATCGTTATGTTTTAAACATAAAAAATATATATGGTTTTTGTCGCTGTAATATGTTGTTTTTACTAATATTCTATTTTATTTTAGTCACTGCACATAAAAGATAGTAGGTAAATATTTTGATTTCAATATGTCTACTCTTATGCAAATAACTTTTCAGCGAAAAGTTATGTGGATCACACAAAGTGTTGTTCCAAAATGGTTTTAGGCTACAACATCGTGGGCACGTTAGAAAAAATATATAAAATCAGTTAAACTGGGAATAAAGAAGTGGTATAAGCAGCCTCTAGATAGACAGTAAAAACGTTCTCAAGATTGTTTCAGACATGACGATTTCACGATTATGTAGGAACCATTATATAATATATGGTATGACGCCATTAAATGAATCAAATGTGAGTAGATGGCGAACATTCTGCGGCAAATCGCACACTTATCGCCACTATGCAACTGTGATTTCATCTCCCATTGAACACACATCAATGGCGAATAATTTAACTCAATGCATTAGCTTACATCGAATACTTGCAATCGTGCAATACTTGCAGTCTCTGAATGCGTTTATTTTGTAAGGATAGTTCCTATTTCGTAATTGTACGAGTAGTACAAGAAGTTAGAAGTAAGAAATATTGCAAGCTAAAGTCTTGTTTATACAAAACTTGAATCAAATCAATGTCAAATATTGCGTTTTCAATTATAAACTGTTTCTAATCCAGCAACCAAATATTAATGAGCAGTAAGGGGATCACATCGTCAAATAGGTTGTGGCCAGTATTGGCCATCTTGGTAATGTTGCAACCATTTGTTCGTCTAATTAACATTTGTGACGCGCCGGTACCTGCGCCATTGTGTGGCGACCGGACTAAGCCCGACAGCCGGACACAATGCGGATATTGGCCGGACAATGGCCCAGGTTAATCGGTCGCACATCACACCGAAGCTTGCGTTCAGAGGGGTTTACAACTACTGTCACTAAGTTTCGCGGTAATAAGGTTTGTGTGTTGTAACCGCTGCAGTAGGCGCACTCGGCTTAGAGCACAAATACCATTCTGTTTTCAATATTTAGTGTCAATTTTGTGAAAGAGTACGAATAGATTGACCGAGACAGACTGTATTTTTAGATTACAATGAAAAAAAATCTAATTTTAAAGGTTAGGGTAAATAATGATTGCCGACTGCTGTGCTTGAGGTCTCGGGTTCAATTCGCGGGTCGGACCAAATGTTTGTATGATCTGCAATGATCTATACATTCGGAGCTTGGGTGTTATCTTTTTTCATCTATGTAAAATATGTATGTATTTACAAAAAAAGTAAATTAGTATATACTTTTTTAATAAAATCTTTTTTATGCTAGGAAACTGTACTTTTTTCTGGCAAAGGCTCATACGAGTATGTAGGTATTGCAAATCCTTAATGTTCACAATGTTGTGTCTCTTGTATAAAGATCATAATTGTTAAGGTGTAAATATCTGGATGTGTCACAAGCACTTTTGATTTGAAAAATACTTTAATCAAGATCAATTCCAGTAAATGCTTAACTATTTAACATACAAAAGCTGTTCCAATACAGAGGTAGGTTATATGAAACAGACAGTACTGTGCACTAACTATGGTTTCATTTATTTAAGCTACATATTATCTATATGAAGGAGAACGCACTACGTGCAAAATTAATGTAGCTATTTCATTTCAGATGGATTTTTAAATTCGAATCTAACGCTAGTCACAGAGCTGTAGGTATGTATGTGTGTGTGTGTGTACAGGGAAAGTATAGAGAGTAAACGTTTCGTGTTAGTGTGATATTCGTGTGATGTGTCGTTGAGTAATGAAATGTGGTAAATGAGCAATCATGACGTTTCAATCCGTTCTCACTCGCCCGACGAGTGTCCTTGCACCGGCGTCATCGATGTTGGCCACCAGACCAGCGTATACAATATCAAAGGGTGTCTCATGGTAGTTTACGCAAATACATAAGTAGCTTAAATAGTCGACGAAAACGTCTTTTCTAAGAAGAGGTTCAATTCATCAGTGGACTATGAAAGACTGTTTAATAATGATGACATAAGCAGCTGTACTCGACGGTCGCTGCTCGATTCTGTCATTATAAGATTTTAATCAATACCTGCTGTACGTCTTAAGTTCAGAATTTTAATGTACCTTTTTAAAATAAAAATCTATAACTTTAGTTACTCTCCTCAATTGAACCGTTGGGAATTAAACTAAATGATATGGCAGGTTTTAGACATATTATATTAGACAGGCAAATCTGAAGTCTAGGTCGACCTCTGATAACTAGAGCGGGAGGTTGTGTTGTGAAATGAAAATCGCTACAGATATGGTTTCGCTGGTTGCGTGGCCGCCTCGCGTGGTACGCTGACACAGTTTGGTTTATTGCATTGGACGTCATCTCCGCTCGCGCCTGCCAACTGGAACAACTTGTGGAATGATAAATTTCATTTTGACACTCGTGCGCCCCGATAACGTATTGCAGGTGTTTGGTGTATGCCTATGTACGAGTATATACTGCATCGTTACTAAGATATTTCGTACTTTGAAGAAAGTTCATTAGACCAATTCGAGAATGAAGTTATGTAAAATAATTGTTCGAATTGAATCGACTCAGATAAATATGAGAAATGATGATTCTGAGTGAATTTAGGTAATGATAGAGCCGGTGTGAAAGACTTATCACTGAATTAATTTTAGAATTTTTGTAAATTACGTTGATGTTAAAGAAATAACCTACGAGTTACATTTTATTACAAGAACCAACATGTCAATCTCAATTTATTTTCTATGTGTTTTATGTTCTTGGAAATATATATACATACTTATTTGGAACGAAGTTTAACAAAAAATTTTGATCTTTATGTTCATCATAGTCAAATGCCCTTCTACGTACGTAGTACGAGTAGACAAGCAAAGCAAGTCAATGTAGTTATTTCTCGATCGCGTGCTATAACGTTACAAGCGCATCAGGAAGACCGAGTCAAGACACGATGGAAAACGGCTGCTGCGAAAACTACAGACCTCCCCCAGCAATTGCGCAATAACAAGGTAATACTCTTATAGGAAATAAGTGATGATTATTTATCTCTTCTTATTTAGAACTATATAATTTTTATACATTTTAGATACTACTACGTTTTATTTTATTTTTTTTATTTTTATTTATTGGAACAAAAAACAGATACATGTTAAATTATAGCTAAATACAATGTGTACACAAAATTTATGAACATGTAACCAACACCATTGTTCACAGATAACCATAAATATAATAGGTCAAGTTACTCAGTAAACTAATAATTTTAACAGTATCAATATGTAACTGGACAACAAAAACATCCCAGTAGCAAGTAAAAAATTAATTAAAATAAATGTGGTCAAATTACAATAGGGATGCCAATGTGAATAAATAGGCTGTCTAAAAACTACAGTCGAATAGATCGCAGTAATGCAATGGCCTGTCTCTTAAATTGGTAGTGAGTAAACGCAAATATGTCTATGGCAGAAAAATGCGTATTGTAACCATTCGCAATGCGGCGAAGGGGCGCACGGAAACCAGCGTTAGTCCTGCATGTGCCCGTATGAAACAGCTTAGGAACACGGTTACCCCGCTGATAGACAGTACGTGGTACTATGAAACACAATTTATTGGTAATAACACTACAGTCAACTCTGTTATTGCAAAATCCCTGAAGCGTCATGACATCAAGTAACAAACGTCTGGATTCTAAAGATAACATGTTAAATTTATCTAAGAGTTCAGAGTAGCTGGCACGAGAACGACAGAATTTGTAATATGCAAATCGAAGAAACTTTTTTTGAACTATCTCTAAACTGTATACATATTTAGCATAGTGTGGACTCCAGACTGAAACGGCATATTCCAATTGTGATCTTATTAGAGTTTTGTACAGCATCAGAAGTGTAGAGGGTCGCACAAAGTCCCGAGAGGCTCTTGTGATAAAGCCAAACATCTTATAAGCCTTGTTAATTACGCTATCAATATGTTTATCAAAACGCAAATAAGAGTCCAGTAAAACACCTAGATCCCGTACTAAACTTAAATTAGCTAGTGTGAAATTGTTAATTGAGTAATTAAAATAGATTTTCTTTTTGTTTTTATTGAAAGATATTGTATGACATTTTGGAAGGTTAAGATAAAGTTTGTTTTCATTACAATATTTATATAGTCTATTAATATCCTCTTGTAAGGAGACACAATCTTGAATATTTTTACAAGGCTTATAAATTTTTATGTCGTCCGCATACATTAAAAAGTTTGAGTTCATAAAGCACTTTTTTATGTCATTGACAAAGATTGTGAACAGTAGGGGACCCAATATGGATCCTTGCGGCACTCCAGATTTAACCACTACAGACTCCGATTTAAAGCCATTAACCACACCCTTTGAGTTCTGTTAAAAATGTATGAGGTGAACCATCGAAGCAAATTACCCCGAATTCCGTTAAAAGCAATCTTGTCCAGAAGCAGTAAATGATCCACCTTATCGAACGCCTTTTTAAAGTCCGTGTAGATGGCGTCTACCTGCACCTGCTTATCTAGATTTTCAAACAAATGATCCACGAAGATCATTAGATTGGTACATGTAGAACGTTTTTGGACGAAACCATGTTGTTCAGGTATTATCATTTTATGGATATGAGGATATAGTGCGTCATGTATTAGCCTCTCAAAAAGTTTAGACAGGGTAGAGAGAATTGATATAGGGCGATAATTCTCTATGTCACATCTGTCACCACTCTTGTATATGGGAGTTACGAATGCCTGCTTCCAAACCGACGGGAATACGCCCTCACGCAAACATTTATTAAAAATAATGTACAGAGCCTTACTAATATTGTCGGATGTTTTTACTATGAAGTAAGGTGGTATCCCATCTGGGCCAACTCCCTTCGTTGTATCAAGGGATTTTATTGCCTTACGTATCGAATGGTCAGTAAGATAAATATTCGCTATGCAAGTGGCTTCATCTGAGAATTCTTTGGGAGGTAACCATGTATCCGGATCAAGACTAGAGGGCTCATGTACAGAGCAGAAGAAAGTGGAAAACATGTTGCATATATCCGTGGGACCGTTAGAAGAGGCACCGTCATAACGCATTGTGTTGGGGAAGTTGTTTCTACCATTTTTATTTGCGATGTATGACCAAAAATGTTTGACGTTCTTTGGTATACTATCTTCTACAGATTCTATGTAACTCTTAAAACTGGCTTCCATTTCCCTCCGCAGTAGCTTACGATAGCTAGAAAAATGGCAATAATCGGAGGGGTTTTTATAAGTTTTCCATTTTAGCCAGGCGCGCTCTTTGTCTTTGAAGATACGAATTAGCGAAGGAGAAAACCATATAGGAAATCTCGAACTTTTCGAATGCGTCAGTGGAACATGTGTCCTTATCACGCTATATAAAGTATCATAAAATACATCAACAGCTCTGTCAGCGGTTAGGTAAGAAAGTGATTTACACCAGTCTGTTTTGGCAATTTCATCGTTAATGTCATCGTAATTGGCTCTATAGTAGTTATGTTTAGGTACCGTAAGACACTTCATTGGTATAAACTGAGAGGACAATGAAGTAATTAGAGAGAATGGGGGATGATGATTATTAGGACTCAGTAATGCATTACAAGCTACAGCTTCACAGTCAGTGTTGGGAATAAACAGATCAAGAACCCTGTCCGTAGTGTTTTTAAACGTGTTGAATTGCGAACCATTAATTAACGAGAGAAGATTCAATAGATGTCGACTCACAGAGGAGTATATTGATGAATCTGGACATGGAGCGGTACAGTTTCCCTGGACTAGCCAGTTAATATCAGGTAAATTAAAGTCGCCTGCAATAAAATAGGAATCAACTGAATGATCATTTACCAGGTTCTGCAACATATCAAAGTATTGACCATATAAGTCGTCAGAGGTGCGCGGCGAATACGTTTTGCCCACGTATTCGCCGGCGTGTGTCTCAGATATGGCGTTATGAAGTAGTCTATGTGTTTTTGTAATGTATGAGATATACTACTCTATATGGTATTCATATATTTTACATTAGTAGGAGTTCTTGTTGAAGTAATTGTGTGTTAGGTTTATTATTAACCTCCTCCTATATTACCTACTTATATCTTTTATAAACATAAGAGAGAAGAAAACGTTTTAAAAGTTATAACCCGCCTGCACAAAAACTTTTATAAAAAAATTTTCAACCTCATTCATTACAATCGATTCAGCAGATTAGCTACGGCGGGATATATAAACATTATATCTATAAGGGCGAGTAAAGTTGTGTGTGTATCGATTTTATAAAATAAAGATATTTTGAGTTTGAGTGTGAAGTCCCCACGCATGGTTGTGAGGAGCGCCAGTTCGTCGGTAATATGTACCGCGAGTGCTACTTAGCATATGCTATCGCGGCCCGCTACGACCCGTCGAGCGACGACGACACGTACTGCTCTTAGGGCTGCTGCACACGGGACACCTATATTACGCTATTATATTTTGTGATGAAGTTGTATGGACCTCTCTCAATAGTTAGGAGTAACCTGCTATTACTAATGTCAAATATATTGAGCGAAATAATGATTCTCTGTAAGGCTAAAATTAGAAAACGGAAATCTTCGGAAGGTATCTTAAAGACACTAACATTGTTCGTGTAAAGTTCAGACAAGAATGTAGTAGAGAATTTCATACGATGAATAGATAATATAAGCACGTTTGTGTTCATTATTTAAAAAATATCTACTTTGATTGGAGCATACATTTTATTGCAATATACAACACTAATAGATCTCTATACAACAAAGAGAACTAACTCAGTTTTTTTTAAGTCTGTATATTCAGTAGTTTCGATTTTAATATAATGTTAATATAGTATTTAGGTAACCGTATATCTTAATATATATAAATCTCGTGTCACAATGTTTGTCCTCAATGGACTCCTAAACCACTTAACCGATTATAATAAAATTCGCACACCATGTGCAGTTCGATCCAACTTGAGAGATAGGATAGTTTAAATCTCAAATTATAGTCGCAATTTTAATTTATTGCTAATTATTTGTCTGTTATTATTTGACAGTCACAATTATCTGTTAACTCCAAATGATTCTAACAGATGTCGATACATTTCGACTGGGTTGAGTAAGTAATCAATAGATGGCGCTGCTATGGTAAATCTATAGGCTATATTTCATTTTGGAAAAAAATAGGGTTCCGTAAGATATTGGGGTTTTTCGGACACAAGGTGTAAAAAATCAACCCTATACGGGGGAAAATTTTTCGCTACGGGCAATAAAAGACGCAAACGAGGTTGCGTCGGTCAGCTAGTGTAGTATATATATTTGTATCTTTATTTTAGTTCATTAATATAAGTTATTAATAAACTAAAATAAACCTACCTGTGTACCCAACTTTTTTTTTTTCTCGTGCGGATATCCTCTCGGATACCACCTCCTGGTGGCATGTCGTACTCGAACCGACTAAAACCGCACGCCGTCTCGGGTACTAGATGCCGGGGAACCAGATGCACCCTAGAAAGGAAAACCCTGGAACCCCGACGTACGTCGGGCCACCTACGCTTTGTAGATAGCCCCTTACCGTGTGGGAACCCCGGTGTTCCCATTATTGTCCCCCGGGGCGCGCACGCTCCGCAGCGTCCACGTATTCACCAGAGCCTGCTTCTGCCGGAGTGACGGATGGCCTCATCTGTCACCCCCAGGCTTGCGCTTATGGAGGACGGAGATCATTCAGAGATCGCCTGTGTGCCCACCTAACGATTTTAACATCAGCCAAAGATTAACTGGAAGATAACTAAAACATAAAGTCATGTAAATAAATAAGATTCAGTTGTAACTACAGAAAAAAATTACTGGATAGACACATTAAATTCACAGCCCTTGAAGAAAATGGTGCAGTAATGTTTTACTAAGATTGCTCTACCGAAAAATACAGGTTATATCTACATACTTATGCGAGTAGGGTGATAAGCCTTCAACGATACAATTCCACTATGCTTAACCAAGTACTGTAATCTCCAACTTGTCTTACACCGCCGTGAGTGTGCAGTGGACCTAACAAACAGATTGCCACCGCGCTATCAGCGCACGTTAATGCTATCGCTCGACACAACCTCTCCTCTTGTCTCACCGGCCATCTTTGTTTTGTTTTTTAAACAGCTCTAACGGTTTATGAACTTAGCCTGTCTAGTAATGAGCTTCCGAAGTACATGAGAAAGGTAAGACTCTTATAATTTAGTTAATTGAATAATGTTTATGTCACCATGAGATTGTAAAAACCTTTCTCAAATTCAAAATAATTTATTAAATTAAGACACTACACTTGGCGACTGACAACTGTAGTGTCAAGTGACAAATTGAAGCTATAGTAAAAATCATAGATCATAAAATCAACACAAACAGACGCACACCACACACCATGTACTGGATTGTCAAGGTAAATTAGATGAAAATACCAAAATATACTGCCTGCTTGTGTCGATTATAATTTACAGTTTTCAAAATGCGTAGAGCCTTATGATAAGAATACCAAATAGAATACAAAAAAACTCCTGTTCACTTTTACTATACACCATACTTCATCAGGTTAGGAAAAACACCAGAATCAACACATCGATTGAATGTTACAGCTAGAAATGGTGTCATATCAAATTATAATAGTTTCTATTAATTCAACACCTTTAGATTACAATTTATCTCGCGAGTTTGTGAACTTACGAAAGATTGTGAACCATAATATACTGTTTACAATTTAATGTATTATTTCTATATCGCAACTCAGGATCAGTTGAAACTTCGTAGTTAGTTAGTCCGTAGTTTGGTGTATCTTCGGTAGATGGCGTAGCGTGTGTTTGTTGCGCTGTATGTAGAAGTTGCCACAAATATAAAGCCTGCAGTCTACAGTACAGACTCCAGGACAGAAGCAGTGCCCAATAACTAGTGTTCTCAGAGGAATCTTCTAAATCTCTTATAAAATTCTTACTTTAGAATCGTGTAAATTATATGCTTTAGATATAGTCAACTAACTCACACTTTGAAATACTACACCGCACAGTTCGTAACAGGTTATAAGCCTAAATTCGACTCTTGATTACATAGATTTTAACTTCCTACTTTGAAGGGTTACAATATAACGTCTGTTTTCACTGCACTATACATTTTCAATCTTTACCATTTCGAGTATTTTAACACCGTGTTATCCAAATCTGCGATAGTCACAGTATTGCTCAGGATCACGTCTCGAGGGCGAGGTGAGGTGGCTATTGTAGGTGAGGCACCGTGTTAGTGATAACGCAAAGGGGGGCTGGTTTAGTGGCCATCCGACGTTATCGCGCCGAGGTAGCGTGTGAATACGACTTGATTTGTCTGCACAGCTTGTTACCGTTATCTAGATTAACACTAATGTCTTACTGTTAGGTGATTAGTTTTATTTATTGCTCGCCTCTGGCGTCAGTTGCTACTTGATTAAGATTGTGATCTACAGCTTTGAAGTGCCTATGAGGAGTTTACACTATATGTGTTAAGAAATATACGTTATTCAATGATTTAAGTAGTAATAATAAATAATAATAAAATCAAATTTATTGTTTCAGATAACTCTACTAACAACTATTAATGTTCAGAATCTTCTTTTAAGCAAATAATACCTCTATTAGAAGACTCTGATCCTCCACATTGTTTACAACATGATAATTAACACAATAATTATTTCAATCTAACACTGTGTGTCTAATACTCTTACCCGAGCCACGGAGAGCCACGCTTCGGCATGTATGTGCCGGCTCGACCGGAGTGATACCACGACCTCACAGAAAACCGGTGTGAAATAGCGCTTGCGCTGTATTTCACCGAGTGAGTGAGGATACCGGAGGCCCATACTCTACCCCTTCCCCCATCCTCTTCCACATGTAAAACAAAGATTCACAAGATATCTTATAATGGGGGACCACAAGCATGTAGGTAAATTTTAAAAACTTTGTAGAAATGTTATCCCAGCCAGAAGCGCTTTTGGTTTTTAGATTCATCAGAGCTCCATGTACCTCATCACAGTCGGCCTCAAGAAGCACAAAAGTTTACCTGCGTCGGTGCAACACTAGATAGAGAACTTGGAATCACGTTTCCAGATTGAAGGTTTTGAGCTAACTCAAATCCTACATTAGCAAAATAATTGTTGATATAATTAAAAGATTCAGAGAGAGGGGGAGGGCTTGAAGGTTAGCAATTCCGTGTTATGTTTATTTGACTTATTTGCGTAGGTTATAGATTTGATATTTTTCCAATGTAATTTTGAATTTCCTATTGATTTTGAAAGCAGTTCTTTTTCATATTTTATTTTTTATTTTTTCAGCAAATTATTACATAAAAAATTGTTGTGCTGGTGCCTCTTTGAGCCAAGTCTGAGTAACGTAAGTAATTGGCTAGAGAACAAGGGGTATCGTTAAAACTATCAGCAGCCCCCACGAGAGAGTTGAGGTAGAGCCCCTCCACCGCGTTACCCTGTGAAGTTCGACACCAGACTGGTAACCTGGCATTAAACGCCTCACGCGTATCAAAGGGAAAGATCATGGACAATTAAACACATTACAATTGTTTTGTTTTGATCACGCTTTTTTACATTATGCCCTAAAGATTTTGCTCTTTTACCAATGGCGATCTGTACTGCAGATCAAACGCTGTAACGAATTGTGATTTGGTGATAGGTGCATTACCATATGCTATCTGGTACCTGATATTCAAGTAAAAAACCAAGCGGCATTAATGATGCCTACCAGGTTTGGAGATCGAATCCAAATTCTCCTACCGAAGCCAAAACGAGATTATACATAACCACCCTACAGGAGCCATGTGTTTTTTTTTATTGAATAGGGGGCAAACGAGCAGACGCATCACCTGATGGTAAGCGATTACCGCCGCCCATGGATACCCGCAACACCAAAAGCGTCACAAGTGCGTGGCTGACCTCCGGTATCTTCACTCACTCGGTGAAATACAGCGCAAGCGCTATTTCACACAGGTCTTCTGTGAGGTCGTGGTATCACTCCGGTCAAGCCGGCCCATTCATGCCAAAGCGTGGCTCTCCCACGGAAACCGCTGTATGTGTACAAACCGCTGTAGGTATATGTATACAAATATATATAAAAAAACAATCACGCCAACCCAACCCCAACACATGCATCACAACCAAAAACATACAAATTCATCACTATCAAAGATACTGATCAAACCAGTTGCAATGCTCAACAAAAATAACGGTAAGATAACATCTAATTACCTAATAATTATTACGGTACTCAGGCCGGCATACAAATGTGTATTAATCTCACTATCCTACAAGGTAGAATAGGAGACAGCGACTTACCTGGTTTTCTTTAACTTACCTAAAATAACGACGATTTACATGGCTGGCTGCGCGCCTGCTTTTCGATGTCCTAGCTCCGCCGCTGTCCAAGACCAAGTGTCCCCTACCCTCTGACTTACTCTCCTGCAAACCGTCGATGGCCAAGTAGTGACCCTTTTTTACTACGTTCACTTAAATATAGAATTTATGTCACCCTGATGTTGACGTTCAGAGAGGCTTATTGACACTTTTACAGAATCCTTGTAAAAATTGCGATCCTCCTTTTTATATGTGTAGTCGTTGCGTATAAAGCTAATGTTAACTTAATTGACAAAGTAAACAATATAGAGCTAGCCGATGCTATCAAATTGATCTGCATAGTTTTTTCGCTTTTTACGACACCATAAGGTGATTAGATGTGGTGCCACTTTGTATTGTTAATCCAATAAAAAATCACACGGATAAGCCTGCCTTGAGAATGTAATAATCAATTATATCAAATACTTTATAAACCTACTGAAGATTTTCTAGTTTATCGCATTAAAAAAGCTCTTTGACTTTCAGTGCTAGACAAAGGCTAGAATATGAGGCTCTCTCAAACTTTGACATGCGTTTTATACTAACTGAAAAAAAAATTGGATAAAGCGCAATAAAATGATGATATGGAAATACATTTAGCAAGCGATTCCATTATCGTATCGCTAGTACTTTCGTATAACAGTTATTTAATGAGATTGGGATATTATTAAGAGTAATGACCGCCTCATAACGTATTGGGAGGTATAAATTGGGTGACGTAATTTCCCTCGACAATCAAAGTAATTTGATGAAACCTTAATATTTTAAATAAGACGATAGAAGTAAAATTTATAAGTAAAATACTGAAATTTATGTTTTTAGACGTTTATTAATTTATTGTCATTGTCAGATTCTAAGTGAAGTAGTTGCTATCATAGAGTTCAAACATAGTTACATATATTATGTATATAGGTTATATACTGGCATCTTATTGCTTAATTCATTGAACAATTCTGTTGTAGTTTGTTTCGGCATTTCTTCCCAGATTGAGTGATAGGAAATGCCGGCCTCTTCTAGCTAAAGTCCGACGTGTAAAAATATCTGTAAAGATTTACTTACAAAATAAATATCATTTATCATTATCACTTAAAAGTTCAAGTAATGAAGCTCTCGAATTTAAAGCTTGTTTAACAATAATATATCGATAAATTAAACTGACATTTAATAAAAGAAATATGTATTTTCTTAATTTAAACGGTTTTATTGAAAAATAATGTAGTAAAAGCTAAAAAATAAATCGGTAGGTACCAGTTTCCAGTCCTTACACCCCTCACGTTCAGCAATCTAAGGCGTTGATGAGACAAAAAATTAATTCGCCATGGGAGTGCGCGAAATATATAAGGAGTTGTCTTTATAAATCCTACAATAATATTGAGAACTTACTAACGTACCAAACAAAAAGGCGAAATAACTAGATAACTTTGTGTATACAAGAACTTGAACAATTTGATTAAATTTGACAAACCCCACCCGTCGGTCGTTTGATCCCACAAGAAAAAAATGACTCTATTTATCTATAACCCTACTACGTGAAACCTATATATACTATATATATATATATATATATATATATATATATATATATATATATATATAGCATATGTAACTCGGGAACATACAAACATACTCGTAAATAGATTACCAAAAATATTATCCTTTCTTTTGACTTCGCGGTTATCGGATAAAAATAGCCTTCATTGTTGTAATGATAATACTCGTACTTATTGACTATTTAATACATATACTTAGCATGGTATTTACCCATACATAGAAGAAATCGTCATGTTCCTGGGATAAATTCGAACTCATGACCGGTAGCTCAATAGTTACAATCATTCAACGTTAGAGTAACAGGCCTGATTCCTTATTTAAACCTTCACACACATGTGGCACGTGTGAATGACACATAGTGCGCGTACCCGTGTCCGCTTCACTCAAATGGAATGCCAATCATTTGACGCGTCCATGTCAAGGCTGGCTCGCGTCACTCATTCGCTGTCGATGAGCTTCCAACAACAATATTTAATGCCCTACCACATTCTCCACGAGACTACCCGAGGCAACGCTAGTGCGAGAGTAAGGATGGTGCGCTCGTGCTCATGTATTTCCACTACAATGCAACTTGGAGGCTCCAGCTGCAATTGAAAGTGGTTCGACTTATTTATAAACAAAGTGATCCACTTTTGGCCAGCTCTGCTATAGGTGTCTTTAAGCTTACAGTAGAGGAAGGCTGAAAGTCAAACAGCTTTAATATTTCCGGCTTTTGGAATGATATAATTTGGTAAAGATTTACTCAGATTGAAAAGGGACTGGAGTGGTTTTCATAGCTACAATAATGAGCACTAATAAATAAGTTACTTGGTAGAGAACGATTATATTCTGGATTAGTTTCATAGTTGTGGATACAAGTGTTCAGTCAGATTAGTTAAAAATTAAGATAAAAACTGGTAATAACAGTTTTATCCGATAGGATGACATTTTTAGAGGTTGCGGTGTCGAAGGCGCCGTGATCACCGCGAGTGTCCCGTGTCCACTATACTCGTATACCGCTCACTTTCCGCATCGCTTGTATGATACACGATAATTGACATTTATGTTGCACCACACGCGCTGACTGTTCCCTATTGGTAATGGATGGATTCATCGATGTATGCCAATTACAACATAATATTATCATTTTCTTCTAATGTCTCATATACAGTAGACAAAGGACAACAAATATGATAGGCTTTCAAAAAAATGCATTAATGATACAAAATGTTCCCAAGACTAGAACTACAAAACTTTGTAAGACTTAATGATAGACTGCACGGTTGGCCTAGTGGTTTAAACGGTCACTACGCCGCTTGCTACTGCGCCAAGTGCCGTGGGTTTAAATCCCACGTGGGAAATCACTTTGTGTGATCCACAAAATGCTGTCCTGAGTCTGGGTGTTCTTTGTGATTTTTGACGATACTACGATAAAACAAATCTTTTTTGGATACAAAAGCCTAACGAGAAGATAGCTCATCTGGTTATGCTGTAGGTCATTTCATACATTAAAGAAGTTCAAAGTGTTTTGGTAGAGTTAAATTACCTTTCTCTTTAACTATTACATTTGTCACTTCTCTGTCGTGTTTATGTAGTTACCACCTTACACATGACTAGTTATGTAAGAGTGTTTACACACCGCGATATGATTGACGCGCGGCTTGTAATCTTGTCACACAGGCGAGATCGTGTCAACACGCGCTAAGTCGAGCACCTGAGCCCTGCGTGTAATTATGTTATAGATTGTTTAGATGTACTGTTATGACGATATTCGAATTAGGGTTTTAAAAAAAAGATAGAAATAAACTTGAATTTGAAGGACACTTTAATTAATTAAATAGGACTCAATTAAAAGGGCAAGTGCTACTCGCGCAAGATAGAATTGAACTGCGCTTACTTTATCGTCTCAACCTAATGCTTGATATACTAACAAAGGTGTACTGTTAACTAACAAAGGTTCTGTGTGAAGGATAAGAATAGGGCCGTAATGTACTAGTATATACATTACATATATATATATATATAACAGTACGATAAAGATAGTTGGTGAAATAATTCGTCTTCTAAGATATATTGTTCTAATTATTACGAACTGAGAACATGTATGTTTCTATATACGTACTCATACTTTATAGGTACTATCTTGATCTGTAGTGAAATTATAAATAGGTATTGCTAATTTCAAATTTCTACTTTATGAATGGATGAATTTAAAAATTGAAAAAAATGCTCTTAAATTAAAACTTATATTTATTTATTATTAAATAAATTGTTATTTATTTTTAAATAAATAATAAATATATTTATAAATACATTAATTAATATTATTCCAACGATTCTAAGGGAACAATTCTAGAACACTACAAAGCCACCACTTCTATGAATCCTTCAATGTGTGCGTTGAAGCTATCACATTCTTTGTAAAATTGTTCATTTTATTTCTAACCCATAATTATATTTAAGTTAACACACATAAGTAAATTAAATTAGTTCGTCTCTGAAGGCGGGGCTGGCCGTAGCTGACAAAGTTTCAGATCTCAGTTGAAGCAAGAATAAGCCATTTACAACTGCGCATATGGTAATTTATTTATGTTCAACCTCTGCGCGACTTACAGACTAACTTGGTCGTAGTAAGCTGTTACTTATATTAAGAAATAAGTATGTATAATTGAATAAACGGTTGGTCTAGCGGTTTAAACGGTAGCGTTGTGTGTGACAACAGTTTGTGTGATCCACATACCTATTGTTGTTCCGAGTCTGAGTGTTCTTTGCGTACGTTTTATATATATATTTATTATGTCCATCGCGACACAGGGTGAATATTCATAATGTATGTGTTGTCTTTTTTCTTTAAAAAAAGATTACTTTCGAAAATAGTGTTTACAAATCAAGAAAACGAGATTCATCACCCCTATTCATCCCGTGGGTGTCGTAAGAGCAGAGACAACAGCACTGTAAAGAAAAAGGAACAATTGAAAAATAAACTCGAAACTAAACCGTCTGAAAGCGTAGTTTAGTGTAAATCAAAACCGAAGCGGACTGGCATGGGCTGCTTATAATGATGATGATGGTTTCAAAACGGATGAGACCAAACTAGATGGCAGACTTCTTAAAAGCAAAGAAGTCTGCATTTTGTTCCATCATAAATGTAACCAGACTTCTAGCCAAGTACAATCTATAAACGTGATCGATATTAGAAAACTAACAAATGTATGGTGTCACGTGGTCAAGACAAAATATTAGCCAATAATACAAGCGAATAAAGGCGATTGTTCATGCTGAAATCAACGTGGCTCTACTACCTTACTACCTTACTACCTACTAAACTAAAATTCATATACCACTACCTGTGAGTATATAAGTAGTTTGTATTTAGTTCTTTCTGGATTAACGTTAACCTTAAAATGTATTTTCGAACTCATTCCCGCCCTACCCAACGGTAGACTGGTAGCTTTGGCATTGAGTCCACCATTATATATTTTGTGCATAACGTCCATAAATAAATAAATATGTATATAATATTAAGAAATATATTTTCTTTATATTGTATCTTGTGTGAGTATTAGCATATATAAAGCTTGTTGCGTCGCGCTCCGAGCGCCGAGTGTCCCATATAATGGAGAGTGTACTTTGCAAATTTAAAATGCATCGATTTTATCCTGCGCACACATTTCACGAACTTTACTTAGTAACAGCTTAAGCATTAATTATTTTTAAACTATAGAACAGGACGATAACGACTTTTCGTTGTTACTCAGTTTGAGTTGTTGTATAAAATAAGGTACCGGGGCTGGTAACACCGCGGTGAGACCGGAGGTGTCGCCTAAGGCAGGTCGGTATTCCGCCTCTTAGACCCACCCCGAGTGTGCCTCTGGTCTCCCCAGGATGTACCTCAGTCATGAGATACGGCAGGGGGGATTCCAGAAGCCACAGATGCGTTCCTGGAGCTCTGGAGCTTCTCTCAACTGCCGAGGTAGGCCGCCGCAGGGTTCAGTGGGTATTCCGGTCCTCTGGGAGTCCCACACACGCATTTTTTTACTAAAGTAATGCTTTTCGCACCATACCCTTCGTCGTACCAAAAAGGGTATTCATCGAGTATATAAAAAAAGTTACCCGATCCAGGAATCCAACCTGAAATATCAGTACAGCAGTCGGATACGATCTTGACCTGCTAGAATAATGTCTCACACTCATCCACATACACAATACCCGTTTTTAGATTTCTGTAGTTCACATCTTGGACTCTTATAGTTTCGTCATGTCCTCAATATAAAGTAGAACTACGCTGATTTCAGTACGAACGGGCCGGCTCGACCGGGCCGATATTACCCTCGTGTGTTGTCGTGTTTTGTCGGTGAGTGGAAGATCGAAGGCCGGAAAGCATCAGTAGGCGGCCATGGTGTGGACGGCCACTCTTAAGATACAGGTTAATCAACCTAGATTCCTAGGAGATGAACTCTAATTAAAATGTAACTTTAATAGTTCAATAAACGTATTTCCAATTTATTTCTAAGGAATATTTTCTAATGAACTACAGTAGCCACGTTTAATAACGTTTATAATCCTTTGTCATCACAAACTTCCCAGAACTCCAGTTAAGAGGTGGTTTTAGCTGAATTGTGTATGCGGAGACACAGCACCGGTGACTCGTGTTTAGTTTAAGTTGTGCTCCCGAGAGCGCTACTCAAACATTAACTAAGTACTGACGAGTATCACTAAGAGATTATGAGTGTGAATCGGCCGTTCCTATAGGTGTTGTCTCATATAGGATTTGAACCTACACTTAGCGAAGTAGAAAGCGGAGTGACGACCACTTAAACCACTAGGCCAACCGTACAGTCAAAATACTACTGGTAGGGTATTAATTACCCTTCTTATCTTTAATTCAAATAAAAAAATGGTGCCCTCTACTCTTGATAATTAATGAATATACATTTTACCATATATGCTGAACCCCGCGGTGACACCCGCAGTACGACAATAACCGCGGACAACGCCGCAAGGCGAAGCTAGTATTTTTATACACTGTAGCCTATGTGATATTCTGATGTATAAGCTATACCTATTATTGTAAAGTTTCATCAAAATCCATTCAGTAGTTTTTGCGAATTACAATTTCAGACTTAGTTGGAGTTTGATGGTTCGACCCCTCTTCGCTGGATGGTGCTAAAATATTTAAGATAAGAAGTTTGAATTAAAATGAATATTTATTACTAGGTACGATACAGGCTTATATTTATCTCTTATTTCTTCATTGTAACATTTATCTGTTGACAAACCAAAATAAAATTTAATTTCGACCTTCCTCACACCTGACGAAGTAGTGGAGTCAATGAATACATAAAACAGGCAATCTTCGGAAGTCCTCAAGAACAGCTCCGATTTTGATGATTTTTTTTTCTTAATTTAGTTTTTTTATATTATTTAAAATCAGAAACCTCTTGGAGTGGGGACGGAACTATTTATCTATTTTTTTTATTTATATTTTTTTTTCATCTCTTTTATTCTTGAAAAGGTCAAGTAATTTATTCTTCGTATGATGGGAAGTAACAACAGAAATATTCTGGCGTTGCTTGACTTTTCTTTCAGCAAATAATGATTCAGTGCAAATAAAACAATTTTGGTCCCAATCAAAAGAGGAATTCGAAGATCTTCTTAACTTCAATTTGGGTGGGCTAAGAGATTGTTTTTCACAAAGTTCAAGTTTTCTTATTTCAGCTGAAACACTTTTACGCTCTGTAAAGCGTTTTCGACAACTAGAATGAACAAATACTTTTTTCCGCTATTAAGAAAATTGAGAAGTTCATTATTTTTCAAATGTATTGCTGTTGTTCTCAATGTTGGCTGTCCCCGAGTCACTTCAGTCAATTTTTCCTGAACTTGAGTTGGGGTACTTGGAATATTTATATTTTCACCTAGTTCGCAAATACAGCAAACGTTCTCTGTAGAATCTACAGCGCCTTGTTCTTCCTCCTGGATAAATAAGTATTCGAACAATTCAGAATTAAAAAAAAAACTTTTACTGACATTATTAACATTTTTTAATGGATTCATCAGTAAATGAAAGTAATTTTTTTAATAACTTTTTATTGAGGTTCGGTAATGCACTCGGTACTGACGTCCTTAATTAATAGTTACTGATGTTAAGTTACTATTTACTAATTAAATTTCAGAGAGTATAAATTATTAATTATATTTATATGCATTAACTTATAAATAAATACTTTCTGCATTATGCTGATATACATTATTCACTCCGATAAAAATTATTATTATTATAAATAATTCACACTGATAATAATTCACTGTGAGTAAAAAAAAATTAATACTTAAAACTTGACGGAGCGTGCAGTTACTCCAAAAAGTAAATGAATACTGAGTGAAGTAAGCAGTAAAAATATAAAACTAGTCAAACATCTGCTCTCAGACCTTGAATTCTTTCATCAGGTAGGGACTACCTAAACAACACAAAGGTCAATTTCTATTGTACGAATAGTACCTGTACCTATACATCGAAAATAATATTAAGAAAAATATACTCAAGAGATCCTCGTCCACATATGTGTGAGCAAAAAGAAGTATTTGTAGCGTATGCAGGTAACACATAAATGTTATTTATTTATTTTTATTAATAAATTATTGTTAAATACTTTTTGTAACAACTATTTGTTACAATAAGATTATTATATGGACATTTTTTTACAAAAAAATAGAGACCAAACTGATTTTTTATATAAATGTTGTTGATATTGTTTAAACAATATAAATAATTCCATCCCCGCTCTAAGAGGTTCCTGATTTTAAATAATATAAAAAAACAAAATAAAAAAAAAATCATCAAAATCGGAGCTGTTCTTGAGGGCTTCCGAAGCAAAGGCTTCATTGACGCGACTAAAGTAATCTTACTCCAACTTAAATAAAAGTATAACTTTCAATTCAAATGACATTATATAAGAGAGCGTGATCGAGACTTGAAACACAAATAAAATAAAACATTACAAGTATTAAGTGCGACGCGACTTCAAAACCATTTTGTCTAGAGGTTACTTTAACTTTTGCGTTCAACCAATAATGGCAATAATACAACGACGTATTCATTTAGCGTATGGCGGATTGTTTTTGTGGGATGGGACCGTTCAAATAAACAATATATCGTATATCGATTTGTTCGTTGTTCGGTGATTGTTTATTGACTAGGTGACCCGGCGAACTTCGTATCGCCTTATTTATTTTTGTGCATATTTTGGAAATTATCGAAAAAACACTTTAAGTAAGCCCGTGTCAACTTCCCACAGCGCTGCAAGTGTATAGAATTAAGTTGACTAAGAGATTATAACACCCCATTTACTTAAAATTTTCTACTACACAATCCTTGTTCTGACGATAACAAATTCATAATAAATGAATTATACAATTTGGTGCAGTCGATCACTGTCATACACTTTTGTAATTCATTTTTATTTAAATAGATTATAATGTCATTGCTCAGTTTGATACAGCCATAAGATGGGTTAGTAAATTATGGAATACTAGTTGACCCATACAACTTTTACTCCTGGAAATAGCTTTCTCCAATTGCGCTCCACTTTTCAATTTCGCTTTGACCTTTTTTCTCTTTTTATCATGTTAGACTTTTATTGGTCGTAGTCTTGATATTATCTATCCTATCTTAAGCACGCCAGCAAAATATACATTTAAAAAAACGTGTAAATCGGTTTGATAGTTTCGGAGTTCATCGTGAGGAACAACGTGACACGAGAATTATAAATATAATGGATTTAGAAGTGTTTCATCATTAGCAACTTATTAATGAAGTTCAGCATTTTTTTTTCTTTTTAAAAAAGACAACTCCCACATTGGGAATAAACATCCTGTGTCGTGGGGGACTTTACAAACATACACGAAACGGACACAAAGAACATCCAGACTCGGGACAACAATTCGTGGATCACGCAAAGTGTTGTAGGTACCGCGTGGGATTTGAACCCACGACACTTGGCGCAGTAGCAAGCGGCATGGCGACCGCTGACACCACTCGGCCAACCGTGCAGTCAATTTATTGTTTCAAATTTTATTCGAAGGGCCTAGTTATGTTACAGATCTTAAGTAATTAAAAAATAAGAATAGATTTTGATTCTAGTACGTAACAGACACTTAACAATAACATTTCATTGTACTCGTGTTTCTGTTCATCCAACCGTCAGTAGCATTCCATTCCAGTTTATCAAACCTTTTCCACTAGAGCAGTACACTTCAATGATACAATCAGTCTAAATCTCTGTACAAATGTCCCCTGTACCGCAAGGAGAAGGACGCGGGTGCGGCGGCGCGGGGTGCAGTGACTAGTGCGGGAGGTAGTGAATGTTCGAAGGTAAATCCTCGCGAGACAAAACAATAGATATCGTAGAAATGGGCACGAACTTAGAACTATACTTCTAACCGATTGCACTGGGAAAGATTCTCTAATTAACTTTATTTGTTAAGTTATTCTACTTTATTTTCAAAATCTACTACATTCTACACACAACTGCTTAATTTTCAAATGGTTATAGCGGTTTCTTTTCTGTTTCTTGGTTTTTGTTATAGCAATCATTTGAAATATTTAGGTATGTTTATACTTCGTTTGATAACAAAATAAAGACGTATTAACTTAGTAAATTCTTATTCACATCAAGGACTTAGTATCGTGTGTAATGCTTATGAAGGTTACATATTTACATTATCACATGTTTTGTTCAATCATATGATAAATAAATAAATACTTCAGGACTAAATAAACACAATTAATATTTAGCGTTTTCCAACATCCGGCCTTATTTGATGAGCGCGCGAACTATCGAGGCGTGTGATACATCGGTCGACACACACATTAACTGACTGTACGGCGGACCGAGTATTGCTGGCTCCACTGTTGCGAGGAGCGTGCATCCACCAGTAATGTCCTACTTTATATTCTCATTTAACTTACAATATGTGATGTGAATTTAAGATTTATTTTCAGTGATTGTTCCCGAAAATCGGAACATCTTCAGTTGTAGAACCTTCTAAAGACACCAAGAAGAAGGCGAATGAACACATTTTTTATGTATGGCTCTTCCAAAATGACTACTCTGCCTGATGGAAAGCATTAGTATAACCCAAGAGTGGTGGTCACCATACTCATTGCAAATGCAAACAGTACAGCATGGTGACCCACACCTGGCTTCCTTGTGTAGTGTGGTGTGTGTCAATAATAATCAAACCTAAAACGTTTTTTTTTATGCCAGGATGTTTCAATTTTTTAGATACGATCTTATTTTATATTCACAAAAATAAGTATTAACAGTACCTACACATTTTCTATTGGCTACATAGCGTCATTTTAAAATTTTAATCGACTTTAAAAACGAGGAGGTTCTCAATTCGTTTGTATTTTTTTTATGTTTGTTAACTTAAAACTTTCGACTAGGTTAACCGATTTTGATGATTCTTTTTATTTGAAAGCTAGTGCTTCCCGTGTGGCCCCATTTCAATTTGGTCCAGTTCTTGAAGAAGTTGTTTTGTTTTTGTGAATATGTTATTGTTCTCTGTCCGTTTTTAAACTACTTTAAATAATTTGTCACGCTGTAGTGTGAGATTCTAAAAATCTGATCAATCTATAGTCATATTCCCATATCACTTAAGATTAGGTACTAGACCATCTAGTTAATTTTAATTTATCACAATGTCGGTTTTATTTAAATAACATATAATTTAGTGACAGAACACAAGTTGTTTTAATTGACCGTTTGTAAATGTAGTACCTGTAGCCACTTTTGTAACAAGCTTATACGAGTATATTGTAAATAGCATTGCTCCATATTGTAAGCTCAGTACAAACTCTCCCTAAAGAAACAGCATGTGATATGAATGAAATGTAAATACAGCGGCCAGCGTAACTTCATCTCTTAATTTATTTAAAATTACTTTGCGGAACCTTAATTAAATACTAATTATGTAAAACGAGAAAATACATTTGTATTTAAAATGTGTGCGGGCGCCACACCCCGGGAGGGAACTTTACGGGAAATGAGACGGACCCCGATGGCGAAATAAGGGGCTAATGTGATTGGGGGCCCCTTAGGGAATATGTTTTGTGGGTTTAGCAAATCTGGAATAGATTTTCTGTGAATAAAAAGCGAACAGCGTTCCCGTTGCTCAAACAAATTATTTCAGTATCACACGTCATAAAGCTTGTTAATATCATTTCAGAACATGTGGACATCTATAGCTGTAACCTGCCGAGCCTCTAAGAAGTTGCCCAATGGTATAATGGTATAGCAAATGAGATTTTGTAAATAATTATAACTATTTTTACTTATAGTGTCGTATTGCGATAATCGTTCTGTAAATACACTGTAAATGTTTTAAATAAATCAATAAACAAATTTAAAAATAATTGTCAGAATGAAACAAAACTCCTTGCCACCTGAAGGAAAGTGAGTACCGCCAACCCATGGACACCTTAGGCACCAACGTTACTAAGAATTCATAGCGCTTCATCAGCGACCTGTTTTAGTATGAAAAATTTGTTGTTTATTAAATACTAGGATTAGCTCGCGGCTCCGCCCTCGTGTACGTCGGTTATCGTGGTAATTCGCAGCCTATGTAATGTCTTAAGAATTAAAGTATCTCCATGGCAAACATTAAAATCGGTGCAGCCGCAGCGTAAAGCTGTGAAAGTGTAACAAAGAGAGCTAATAACTTTCGCATCTAAACTAACATTTAACATTGGCAATGCATTGATTACCACCATGATAACTGATAACTCGCACCACTCTCTCTCATAGTAGGCGCTTAATGACGCTTCATTCAATTCAATCTTATCGTGACAAAGTTTATCTACATTTAACACTTAAAGTGACAAATGTATCAATTTCAATAAGTGTTCGATAAATATGTTAAATGTTTCTTTGTTAAAAAATATTCAATTTAATTGTATTTATGGTTCACTATTTTAGTCATAGTGACTTCCACATAGATAAAAGGCAGATATATGTAGAGAAAGTCCCAAAAATCCGATGGTATAAGCTGAGTCAAGCAGAAGGAAAAGACCTGTGCGAAGATTTGGAAAAATACATTGGAGATGCTGACATGGACAAAAACATTAATGACATCTGGAACGACTTCCACAAGTTCTGCATGGAAAGGAGCTCAACACACTTTGGTGTGTCCAACGGTGTAGCGCGACAAGACAAAGACCCATCATTCTGGAAACCAGAAGTACAGGAAAAAATGCAATTGAAGAAGACCTGTTTTAAGATCTGGCAACAGACTGGCAGTGATGAAGAAAAGCAGGCTTACTGGTGTGCAAAAAAAGAAGCAAAGCGAGCAGTGGCATGTGCTAGAGCCTCCAATAGAGAAAACCTATACACCAAACTGAATAACGCCACAAATGACAAAGAGCTTTTCAAGATTGCTAAACAAAGACACCGCGACACACAAGACACATCAGTGACCAAATACATCAGAGATCTCCAAGGCAATCTTCTCACTGCAAACGAGAACATAAAAAAGAGGTGGCATGAATACTACTCACAGCTATCCAACGAAACGTATTCCTACGAGCCCATAACAGAATTATCACCAACTGAAGGCCCCTGGGAGGAGATAACGGCTATGGAGGTAAAAACATACGTAGGTAAGATGGCCAACAACAAGGCCACAGGACCAGATGACATCCCTGCTGAATTGTGGAAGGCTCTTGGAAATGTAGGCGCACATTTTCTACGCACCATATTTAATAAAATCCATCGAGAAGGCATCCCTGACGCGTGGAGAAAGAGCTACCTGGTACCATTTTATAAAAACAAAGGTGACATCAGACAATGCAGTAACTACCGGGCAGTGAAGCTTATCTCGCACACATTCAAAATATGGGAGAGAGTTTTCAATGAAAGAATACGGAGACTAACAATCATCACAGAAAACCAATGCGGATTTGTGCCCGGAAGGTCTACCACTGATGCAATACACACGATCAGGATCTTGATGGAGACATACAAAACCAGAAAGAGCGACCTTCATATGGTGTTCATCGACCTCGAAAAGACATTCGACCGAGTCCCGAGACCACTGATTTGGCAAGCATTGCGCTCCCAGAAGCTTCCCGAGTGTTACATAGAACTCATCAGAGATATGTACGCCGGAGCGACAACCCAAGTACGATGCCCCGTGGGATTAAGTGAGGAGTTTCAGGTGCAGGTGGGAGTACACCAAGGATCGGCACTTAGTCCATTACTGTTAAACATAGTGATGAACTATCTGACAGCCAACCTACAACGTCCTGTACCTTGGGATATCCTGTACGCAGATGACATCGTCTTGATCGATGAGGACTTGGTGGCTTTGCAAGCAGTTTTGGAGAAGTGGAGATCGGCTCTGGAAACCGCTGGCTTGAGGATAAACAGAACAAAGACAGAACACATGCACTGCAATTTCTCAGGCAGCGACGTCAGCCAAACCATCACTCTCCAAAACGCCACTCTAAAGACCGTTGACCACTTCAAATACCTCGGCAGTTTAATCTCTAGCGATGGCAACATAGACGCTGACATTACGCATCGCACCAACACGGGCTGGCAAAAGTGGAGAGACCTTACGGGTGTACTCTGCGATTCACAAATGCCAATAAAAATCAAAGGCAAGGTCTATAAAACCACAGTACGGCCAGCAATCACCTATGGTGCAGAGTGCTGGCCAATGACAAAAGCACAGGTAAACAAAGTGCATGTTAACGAAATGCGAATGCTTAGATGGTCCGCAGGCGTCTCACTTCTAGACAAAGTGCCGAATGTGTACATCAGAGGCAGCTTCAAAGTGAGACCAATACCGGAGAAGCTCAAAGAGATGCGTTTGAGGTGGTACGGTCACGTCATGCGTCGATCTGACGAACACATGACCAAAAAGGTGCTGCAACTGGAGTCGGGACCAAGAGGACGTGGCAGACCCCGATCTACATGGATGTCGACTATTAAAAAGACCTCAAGGAAGATAAGGTGGACCCTACGACGACCCAGAACAGATGTCTCTGGAGAAAAAGGATAAGGAGAGCCGACCCCGATTAGAAACGGGAAAAGGCCGGACGAAGAAGAAGACATATCTATGAAAAGATTCATCTTTCTAGGATTAACGGTTTTGAAAAGAAAACAGAGGACAATTGGACGTATATGACGAAGTTATAAGGGTTCCGAGACGTGAACTTCGAACAGGAGCGTCTTTATCTATTATGCAGTGTGCGGTGCACACGGGTGCAGCAATGTAAGGGGCACCGCTTGCGACTCCTTTAATGAATCAGTGCACTTATTGAACGATTACTAAAAGGCGCTAGCGGAATGATTGCCGGGCACTTTACGGGCTAGAGACATACACCTTTGACTACGGAACCCTAAAAAAGTGTGTTTGTGGGAATTATTACGTTTACTACATTGAAGCTACAGACAAAAGTCAGTTATAACGTAAAGTTTACAAAAGATGTATTATTTTTCGTGCCTTATTTTAAGGTCAATTAATTGTTCAATATGAATGTTGTCCTCCACTCACCGCACGTCACGTAATGTGAATGTAATGGACAAAAGCATTGAGTTTAAATTATCTATTTCGTCACGTGACACGGTGGATCTGCGTTTCGCTACGCCTGCTCTGCGCATTTGATAAACCATTAAAACTAAATTATCCTCCGTATGTTTTGATGGCTGATTTCAGGAGTACATACTTCTACCTATGTAGAATCTACAATCAATATTCTTCATAAAGTAATTTAATGATATCTATCTATACTTAACATATAAAGCTGAAGAGTTTGTTTTTTTGCTTAATCTCAAGAACTGGTCCGATTTTAAAAATACTTGTGTGTATAGTGATAGCAGTGATAGCTCTCTTATCGAGGAAGCATAAAGGCTATATATAAGAACGTTAAGACCAATAGGAGCGGAGCACCAATGAAGAATGTTACAAAACGAAGGAAAATTATTACGATTCATGGCAACGTAAACGAGGATGCGTGGGTCAGCTAGTATTAAATATACCTGTCCACGGCGCTTTATATTAAAGCCCTTCTACTATGGACTTGAAGCCATAATACACTATGCTAAATTGTTGTAAAATTCTGGAAGGTTCCCATTTAAAAGAAACTCATTACACATGCATAATTTTATTGATAATCTACTAAATGGTAGAGACTGAAGATTAATTTTATGATTAACATTGGGTAGTTGTTTCAGATACTTACAACGTGTTACTCAGTTATTCTGAATGATGAATTCCACATACAGCGCAACAAGAAAACATGTGACAGCGCCATCTACCGATGATACACTGAGCTACGGAGTAACGTACTGCACAACAGTACTAATCTTGAATCACGCAATAGAAGTTCTCGCGCCGATTGAGATATCACCTGCCCCGCATAGTGAACTTAAGAACATCTTAATTTTGTGAAAATCATATTAAAATGTTTAAATATGAAGATGATTATATAACTGTGGCCCTACAGAAAATGTGCTATTATTAAATATGGCAGTTTTATTGACGGGACAACAGATCTTTGGTTCAGACGTTTACTTTTGTAGTATTTAAAAATTTTTATCTTGATATATTATCTTAAATTATTTTTCAGAAAGTGTTGAAGTTAGTTGTACGATTTTTCTAGGGATACGTCGCTCGAATGCATCTTCATTATCGGTTATTAATAGGCTTTCTTTACGCACAAAGTTAAACAAAGAACTTACAAAAAGGTTCTGGCCTATTGTACCGACGCCTGTCAGAAGAGTTTTTTACAGTTTGCTTCAAGATTTCCTTCTATATGCAGTGCTGTTGTACTATGTACGTAAGTTTGCTCATCCGACACCAATGGGATCAGCAGGGGTGACGAAACTCAATATTTTTGATGAGTAACCAGACGTACAGAACCAAATTCTGGGCGTACTTGTGTGAGGTTACTGAGGGGTCTGCTACACTTGGCTACGTTGATTGTTTGTACTGTCGGTACATCTACACACTACACAAACGACGTAAGCGCACTTTGTTTAATTCTTGTGGCTAGGATTGCACACGTTAATGACAGGATTCCAAGATGTTTATAGTCGGTATCGGACTTCCCGGTGAAAATGTCTATTCGCTCGCTTATGTTTATGTACTATTGTACAAAAGTAGTTTAATTGTGGTGTTCCTGACTCTAGCAAGTGCTGCTTTGCTCTGCTTTTACACCGCGAAGCGAAGCTAGTATCTTTATAAATTATAGCCTATGTGTTATTTTGATGTATAAGCTATATTATTGTAAAGTTTCATCAAAATCCATTCAGTAGTTTTTGCGTGAAAGAGCAACAAACATCGTCACATACATACTCACAAATTTTCACGTTTATAATATTAGTAGGACGTGACTTCCTCTCTAAGAAGAGATCTATGCTAGCAGTGAACTGCTGGAGTACACTGGTCACTGATGCTAGAGACGTCACATACACCTGTATATTATATAGCGGTTATAACGGTTGTGTCAGCGTATGATAAGGAGAGTCCTCACTTTTTGTCAGAGAGACATAACATCTGTGCCACTCAATATTTTTTTGCTAGATTGACTAAACCATTCGATGACCCTTAAAATGTATCGTAAAATATGTAACAAACACAGACGTGTTAGCAATAAGTAACACGTTGTGCGGCACTTCAAAACAGATTATGTTTATCCTATTAATGAAATAGGATGTTTGTGTAAATATAGCATTGCGTCGTTGTCAAACCAAAATCTGCTATGTGCACTTTTTTAGATTTTCACTTTTGACCTTTTCGTATAGTTCACAGCCCTATCTAGCGTATAAAAAAACTTTTATGTGTCTATGAGCACTGTACGACGATCTACGACCACTTTTTAAAATATCCTATGTGCCGCAGCTAGATATAGAGTCAAATAAAATCTGCTATGTGACACACTGCTACATTGAAAGTTGCTATGTGTTTAGTCTAAACAAATAGCAACATTGTTAAAGCTTATTTATACTCAAGATGATATGAATAATCCTTTGTACTTTTATACTTCTGCATTGCAAGAATATTGGAGCGAAAATATTTTGCTGTTTATTTACATTTACCCTCAAATTTCAATATATCAGAATAATATTATCTTTGTAGTTGTACTGTACTTCTAAGCAGTCCGTTGACATGATAGCTTATTAGTACATACGTATTTCAAAGTTAAAAGTGCATTAATATGGTGTTTACAAGAAAAGTAAGCCAAGGAGAAATGTTTACAAGATGAAAATGAAAGGTGTTATGCCAACCTCACGGCTATTCATCGACTCTGAATCCAGATGTGATAAATAACGACGAGATAAATCAACCATCTACATCTTCGGGCGTATATGCAAGCATGTCAATAAATTCATCCTTGGAACGGAGTGATAGTTCATCTTTTCCTACAACCATAAAGGAAGGATGATGGAAGATGAGAGCTAGAACAGACTACACCAAAAGTAGCTCGATCTGTAACTTATTTTTTAAAAGTAGAAGTGGCACAAATAATTTTAGAAAAGAGACAACTACTATGGTGGAGGTTGACAGCGTCCACTTCACTATCGAACATTATATAAAGCCCCTAAGTCTATGAACCTCAGGATAACATTACGAGAATACGTCAAGCTCGGCCTAAACAACCCTATGACAATAGAGTTGTTCATTATGATTTATTTAAGGATTACGAAAAATTAACCACCAATATCAGTCTATCAGACCAGTTGAAGGGAAGGGTGATCCCACGGTCAAAGATGTCAGAGCATTCTTATATAGCTGAATGGATGAAGTATACTTCAAACTTCGTCATCCACAATATTATACAATCCTTGAGCAACGAAGGCATATTGCCAAAGAGTATCCTGATCCTGCGACATTATATGACGGGCCGTTGGAAATAACACAATCCAAGTTCAGTCAACTACAAGAACTTAAACCATTTATAGACAGTGACTATCATCCATTTTATGATTCTCTTAAATTTAGGTACGATTAATACTTATTTCCTTTCATTTTTACTTATTAAATACTAATTTAAATCCAATATATTTTTATTCAATACCTGTTATGTGCCTGTGATTGACCATTTAAAATCTGTTATGTGCACAAATTACACATTTTTTTAAATAATAAATAAATTATTAAATCTTTGTGGTTAGGAAACAATTAAGTTTACGTAAAATATCTATAGCTTTCATTTGATATAGTTCTTAAAATTTACCTTCATATTAAATTTTATACGAAAATGTTTTTACTCGTTATTTCAAAATAGAGTTTTTGCACATAGCAGATTTTGGTTTGACAACGACGATTGATTCGACATAAGCAACTGCACCATTTCACTATATTTATAACACACTCAGCGAAAGGACATCGACAATAATTCTTGTGCCAAGTACTAGTCGGAGTGACTACGTAGTACATTATGTACCTTAGGCTAATACTTACCTGAAAATGAAGTCTCATCAAAATCTATGCCAGGAGTTTCGAGAAAAAAGATTTTTATTTAGATTTTTGTTGGTTAATAAAGACATTCATTCAATTGCACGTTTTACACTCTATTGAAGTAGTTATTTTGAAGAATTACTCTATTTATTATATAATCATTTATTTTAGACCTTGAGATTAAACATTTATTTATGTGTCTGTTTCGTTTACGCAGTGTTGTACGCGACTCCTGTGCATGAGGTCTCGGGTTCGATGCCCGGGTCGGACCAATTGTTTGTATGATCTGCAAATATTGTTTCGGGGTTTGGGTGTTTTCTGTATATAATATGTATATATTTACATAAACAAAGTATATATGTATTTATATCAGTTTTTTAGTACCCACATCATAAGCTCTTGGGACTTGGTGGCGTTATTTGTTAGATGTCTGAAAGTAATAAATATCCATTTATTTAAAAAGCTGACCCGTGCCCACTTCGTTAGGCATAATGTTAATAATCCTTTTTTAGTTCAGAGTGTTATGTTTTAATTTCTAACTGCCAAGAATAAGATAGAAAGTAGTTCTGATAAGAACCTTTTATTTAAACAATGTCGAAAGTGTACTAATTACGTTTCGAAAAATTAATTTCGGAGACGTCCGCTGCGTGCTGCGTAAGGAGCCTACCACGCGACTGAGCCGCGCGGGTACCTACCTCTCAGATGTAAAAGGCCACGCCTCCTTCTCCCGAAGCGAGCACGAACGCGAACCGAATTAAACCCGAAGCCATCGCGCGCCGTCCGCTGCTTTGGCCTTACGTTGAAATTTCTCCGATTCACTTTGCAAAACCGACTACCACGTAAAAGCCTTTCTATTTTTCGGTTTTTTATATAACCTATGACACTCAGCAATAATGTGGCTTTCTATTGGTGAAAGAATTTTTAAAATCGGTTTAGTGGATCCCGAGATTACCCCTTACAATTTAAGAAATATACAAACACACAAACTTTACTTCTTTATAATATTAGTATAGATTTACATAAAACTTATAGTTGTCTACTTGACATTGAACAATGAATTACTTACATTGTTTTTATTAGATTATTTGTTTACATGGAAATCTACATCATACACTTAATAGTCAACATCGTCATCGATAATAATTGTCTCCAGAAACAGAGCAGGGCTAGGTGCCCTGGTCTAACGTCTTGGTGCCAAGCCCACCCTAAAAACCAAACTATGCACATAACGTGTGCGCAACTACCAATCGCAAGTGGATTTTGACGATATAGGAGTACATTTATGGATGGCATAGTAAAAATATCAAAATCACAAAATTTATAAAATAAATCCTGGGTCCATAATTTTTTTAACATAAATTAAAGCAAGTAACGATTTGGTAGTACTTCCATGTCTGGGCAGTATGTGGCCCAGAGCCGGTCAATGCCTTTGTTTAAGATCTTAAGAGAACATAATTTGGTCGACTTTGAAAAAAACGTTAAAAGAAAAATAAACTGTTGCATCATCAGGTAGTGAAACAATTCAGGTTTGAATATATTTTAATAGAAACGAACGTAGAAGAAAACTTCCTACGTACACAGTACAGTTCACTATCCCAACAAAGATCCACATCATTGATAACAAAATGTACTTTATCATTACTATCAGCCCGTCTTCACTCCAGGCATGATATCTAAGTATAGGGTTTTAGGCATTACAAGATATTTAGATTTAAAAGAACTGAGGCTCAAGAACACGAGGGCACAAGAACTTGCCTTTGGTTTACACACTAGGTTCACCCCTTACTGAAATACCGTCGACAGTAATTGACTTAAATCCAAATGTCTACATTTTATAAATGCCTAACGGCCCTCACTAAGAATATATAAATACTTACACATTATATAAATAGAATTTCCATAGCAACCACTCAACATAACTAATAAAGAAAGTAGTGGCTAACGCAGCGTCAGGAGAGTAGCTACTCAACGTTTAATGATCGCCGTCAGTACGAGATACGCCGTATGCACGAGTTGCGGTTTTAGAATACAATCCCATCAAAAACATACATTTGCAATGAGAGCCAGCAATTTGCAATTTGTTCTGATATTTGCTTTGGTTGTTTACTTCAAGGACAAAAGAAGTAAGATCTAAATGGGTGCCAAGTTCAATGGTCAGTCCTGAAATCTATTTATAACAACTTAAAATATTTTCAAACAACTTAAAGTATAATTTCTTTTTAAAACTTAGGAGAATATATTGAAGCCTAAAGTCTGACTTAGCTAGTTTTTATATTTTTATATATTTATTTCAAATTGTTAATCTACTATATTGTCCTACGTTTATGGGGTATATTTTTCTTTTTTTTGTATTATTCTCTATATTTTCTTATACCTTTGAAATGTTCGAGTGAATTGCCCACCATCCGGCATCATCAGTATCCGGATATTTTTACGCGTTTTCTGTTTACACTTAATTTGACCAAGTCGGGGCGGTATAACGTGCGCAGCGGTTGTATTCTATAATAGGCCTTTATTATGCTTTGATTTGACTTGGACCTAAATTGATAAGATATGCTCCATCTAAAGTTTTAACTCTGGGGAGTCCAACGTAAGCCTATCTTTTACTAAATATAGAGCAGCATCAGTTAAAAAGAATACTCTCAAGGCTAAGGCCTTGTGATTTGTATTTTTTACAATGCTCTAAATATTGAAATAATTATTAATACAAAATCTCAGTTATTAACGTAATTAATACGAAAGTCGACTATAGTCTTAGTAGTTATATATTATGTACATAGTAATTAGTACTAAAATCGATAAATCAAGGGTGGTATTCTACTTGTTATACAACGTATAACGTTAAGACCTTAAAATCCACATTACCGACAAGAGACAGTAGAGCAAACTGGACTAAGATCATAACGAAGTGGCAGTCACGCGATGGTTAAAGGAAAAGAAGTAGGCAGGCAAAAAGATTGATGGATGATAAAGGGAAAGTTGGAATCGCTACTTGATCAAGGAAAGCTAAAGACAGAAAAGAGTGGAAACAACTGAAAGACGAAGATCAGCGTGTCGCTGATCACTAAACAGGAGAAATAGTTGTATTAGTTAAGTTAGAAGTATTATGTTTGTGTTTGATTGATGTTGGGCCGGGCATGTAGTGCGATCTATAGACAAGAGGTGGACCGCGCGAGTGACGTCGTGGAGCGGCCCGCAGAGTCGAAGAAGGAGAGAGACCACTGACTCACTTAAGACGACCTCAGGAGCCCTGACTGGAGAGAAGTAGCGCAGGATAGAGATAAATAGGAATCTTTAGAGGAGACCTTTGCAACATCAGATGGTTAACAAACTAATCTTAATACTGCCCATCACAACCTCGAGACAACAAAGCCAGGCTTGCTCTTCTTGACTGAGACGCAGAAATCGTCTCCAGCGAACACATCCTACCTTACTTAGCCTGGGTACGGACTAGAGCACAGAGTGTGTGTGTGCATCGGAGACGATATCAGTTTTCGTCGCCTCAGCAATCTCAGAGGTAGGGACCTCTCCATCTTGTGAGTTCGTGTAGAAAGCGACGACCATCCCCGCGTCTAGGCGTGCCTCTATAGGTAACATAGCGGTGATGCTGAAACTGACCGGCTCATCGAGCACATCCAGATAGCTACAGACCTCGCTCAGCAGCAGATCCCCTGGAAAACCGATCTTCTGGCAACCACTGACTGACTGCCTATCTGGTTGCTAAATTTGAACTTTCTAGGTCATCTATAACTATGTTAGAATTTTGATCTATAAGTGTGTCAGTGACAAAATGAAAATTTTTGGGACGTTAATATCTAAATAACCGTTTGAGGTGTGTTTATGAAATTTAGAGGACATATGTATCTCGCAAGTCTAAATATATGAGTAAAATCTGTATATCTATGTGAAATAGTTTTAGAGTTATGAGGGTATTAAAATGACTCTTAATGGTTCCCGTAACATTACACACGGTACTGCTCGCCAGTTCTGTTAGCTTGAACTTGGCTTGACCTGCTACTGCGTTTCTACTTAATAGAAGTTAATTAATCATAAATGTTTTCGGAATGCATATAAATATGTTGTTAATGTATCATCACTATATTATTGAAATGGATTGTTGTAATTTTTATATTCTATTAATAACGTTAGTTTTTTTGTTTATATCAGTGTTATATATTTGTATTTTTTCATGTGAGAAATTTGTATTTGTATTCTTTAAGAGAAATAACGATCTTAAACCTGAACTTCGGTTTAATAAGAATAATTTTATTACTTTACACATTTAAATGACTGTATATAAAAGACTTACAGCCTATATGCTGGTACCTAATGATTACCTATGATCGCGGTCATCGGCGAGAGCATATGTGTTCCAGCCACGACGCTTGCTACCGATTGTGTCGAACCAGGGCATGCTCGCCGATGATCTTGGCTTTTTCTTGGGTTGCTCCTCCTCGCAGCAGTTACAGTCCAACGTCAGCAGATCAACGAGCTCTCTGCACATGTTCAGAATCACTTTGCGCGCTTCAGTCATGATCAGCTGAACCAGATCTAGGCAACCTTTCTGCTTATGTTGTTTTAATAAGTCAACTTGCTGCTTGCTTAGTTTACGAGCTACCGGTTTTATTGTTCCCGTATGTTCACGCTGATTCATACTATTTAAATACAATGACCGATAGGGTATCAATTCGGATTCGGATGAACTTGGGAAAGTAGAAGCGTGAACAGCGCGCTCACTGCCTCGTAAAGGATCCGTGTCCAAAGTAAACGCGAACGCAGGAATGGCACTGTACGGCTCATCGCGATCGACTTGAAGGTCCTCGTCGGAGTCTTCTTCATCAACTTCACGAGTTTCAACTCGGGATGCCGTGAGTGGAATAAGCAACTCAATGTTGGACATCGCTGATAGCTGAAATATCATTCAACTTTTACCAATTAATGAAAAGCTACTTCACACAAAGAACTTCTTTCTGTATATTTTGAGAAATCTTATGTTTGTCAAAACCTTTATTTTTACAGATATTTTCTATGGCGTGTTTATTTTAAATACAAAGCATACATAGTTATTTAGTTATCGTAGTTGTGTTCTATATACGAGAAGGTCTGGCACTACACAGAGAGGTAGTTGCAAAACAAACCATGATTATAAACTGTGAAGGATTGTTTTTATAGAGTATTCAATCTGACCATATTCTGATCTCCTCTTCGGTAAACAATTAATGTATAAACTTACGTCGTCGCTGAAAGGCCGCACTTCTTGCAAAGCTTTGACGGTACGAAGCTGTGAACAAGGTGTTACTAAAACAATTAATAAGTCTCACTGCGTCCTCATCGCAAATGCTGTATGCGCATGAGCAGCCGTGTAATATCTTTAACTAACTCACGATTGTAGGTCTCATTCATTCATTACAGACGAAATGAAAACAATTGTCCGATCCTCTGTTTGTTTAGTCAAATCATGGAAACGATATGACCTGTGCTTACAAGATTTTTAGTGTTAATCTCTGTGAAGATGAAAATTATGAGGTGCGAACAAAACCACTGAAATGCTACCATACCGTTCATTCAATCTTCATGAAATTCTTGCAACGCTCTTTACGTCTCAAACACCAATCATATCTACCTTTCATCCAGATAAAATGTGTTTGCGGCAGATAAAATTATTTATTTTATGGTACAGAAGCTACAGACAAAATCCAGTTTTAAAATAAACGTTTACAGAGATACATTTTTTTATCAAGAGTTTACAAAGGATGTATTAATTTTCGTGTTGTAATTTTATGGTCAATTGATATTCATTATGAATGTTCCACTCACCGCGGCGAGAGTAAATACCACAATCCGCCACATCGCGTACATATGTGTGTGTGAATGTGATGTACAAAAGCCTTGAGATTAAATAGTAGCAGATACTACGTAATTGTCTATTTCGTGACATGACACGGTGAATCTGTGTTTTGCTACGCCTGCTCTGCGCATCTTATAAACAATTAAACCGAATAATATTTCATATACAGAGTGATAAAAGTCTTGAAGTGGTTTCATTATGACAGTTTTTTTTGGATTGAAACGTTTTATGGAGAAAATTGATTTAAGATTAAGTAAGGAGGAGTAAGAATATGTGACACCAAACGGCAGCCATGGGTGTCCAGTAGCAAATTTCAAAGTGCAAACAAACATAGTTTCTGAACGCAACGCGTAAGATAGGCGCGTGGGACGTCGTCGCAAGCGCAAGTGCTGCGGATTTTTTAATGGCTATGGAACAGTGGAGTGGCGTGCACTACGCTTTTGCCGTCGAGGCGTATATTTCGAGTGGATTTTCGCTGTCTAATGCAGCCCATGTATTTAATAATCGTTACGGTATTCGTCGATTACGTGATGGACCATCGATCAATCTCATCCAGTCATGGGTAGCAAGATTCAGGACTACAGGATCAACATGAAATAAACCCAGACAAGGACCAACACCAATGGGAGCCACGGACAAAAATGTTGAACGTGTTATGGTTTCTGTCACTGAAAATCCTCGTTTATCACTTCGTGCACGTTCATCGATATTGGGGATTCCAAAATCAACTGTGCAGGTAACAATGCAAAAATGACTTAAATACCATCGGTATAAACATTTCAAAAGTTCAAGATTTACATAATTCTGACTTTGCATTAAGAAATACTTACGCATAGGAGATGCTGTTGATATTTCGTACTGCTACTCGGATGGGAAATATATTCTTTAGTGACGAAGCTCACATTCACATTGGGGGTTTATAAATAAGTAAAATTTTTGCTACTACGATGTCATCAATGTCTGGTGTGCAATATCTGCCGCTATAGGGCCTTATTTTATTTTAAAGCAACGTGGTTAAACTGTAACTATGAATTCGGAGAGATACGTCGAGATGGTTAATTACTTTTTTACATTAAAACTACAGAATAGTTCATACTTAAACCGAAACACATGGTTCCAGCAGGACGGCGCCACAGCTCATACCGCTAATGTTGTCCATGAATGCAGTGCGGCAGTTATTTTCAGAAAAAAACATATCCCGAAACTGTACCATACCGTGGCCACCTACGTCCCCAGATTTAAGCTCTTGTGACTTTTTCTTGTGGGGATACTTAAATTCCCTAGTTTACAAAACAAATCCGAGCACTGTGACACAACTTAAAGAAAATATTCGAGCCGAAGTCAGATTCCCCAGTCGCTTTGTAAACATGCGGGCTAGACTCAAAGAGTGTGTCAGGCCCGATGGCCGGTAATTTGATTTCGTGATTTTCAAAAAATTCAATCCCCAATTCTTATTCTTAAACTGTAATAAATGAAATTTGTATCAGAGGCGTAGTTTATTTTTACCAATTTTTTTTAAGTTTGAAATCTGACACTGGACACCCTGTACTTTAATGGCTGTCGTTTGATGTTACATATGCAGGCTTACTTAAAATCTTAAATCAATTTTCTCCATAAAATGTTTCGATCCAATCAAACCTATCATAATGAAACCACTCCAAGCCTTTTATCAAATCGAGTTGGAGTGGTATAGAAGTATTTTAATCGTTTCTAAATCACAGAGAGAATGCGTAATCTCAAGTCACTGCAGTGTGGGTGCCGCTGTCCAACTCTATATTAACGATATCTCCTACCCCAGTTGCCTCATTTTATCTCTTAATCCTATTTTAATTATTTTTCTTCCTTTTTCGTGTAAAAAATGTGTGAGAAAGTTGTCGGCCATAAAAGAAGCTTCTGCAACACCGTGATGTGACCAACTGTGCTGATCTTAAATAAAAGGGGAAAAAATGATGGACAGCACTTTATATTTAAGTCATAACAACATGGATGACACAGTGTACAATATTGTGAAATTCAGTTAGATTCTTATTAAAAAGAAACTATTATACTTATGACGACATAATTGATAATCAGCTAAATGAAGAGCGAGTGCTTCAGGTGGTTGCGCTCGATGTAGTCGTCGTTGTTCTTGCGCAGCTTCTGCTTCACCAAGTCCACGTAGTCCCACGTCTGGCGCCCGAGGAGCTGCAGCTTGTTCATACCGTCACGCTTGAGATCATCAACACCTGACGCAGATAGTTAATTTAAAACAATCGACTAATGCGAAGGCTTAATAGTTCCGATGTCAACTGACATTCGAACACATCCTCGTTTACGAACGAATTTCGTTGTTAAATTATGAACAGTAATATTCTTCAGGACGTTTTCAAGCATAGTTATAAAAACCAAAACGTCACCATATCATTCTTGATAACATTTTGAGTAGTCTCTATAGTCGGCAGCCTGCCCGCCGTCAACCTTCAAATGGAATGAGGGGTAAAGGAGCAAAGATAAATTAAGGTAGTGTTTACATAGGTACTTGGACACTGCTTGTAGACCACTTATTTTAAATGTCAACCTTTAATATACTATTACTGTTATCTAATAACAAGGAAGTGATTGGACCATTATTTACATTTTGGGGTATTTTCAAATGTCAAGAAGTGGATTCAGATAAAGAAATGAAATTTCTCATACGTTGTAAAGAGCTTTCACAAAATTTGGCAAAATTTAAAAGTTTACGTAAAACGGTGAACGAACTCTTTGAGGGTCGACAGGACACTGGCAGTGTCCGTGTTTTCGTCTAATTACAATTAATTCATTTCAGTTAGACTGATTATTGACAAAATCAAACGCCTCACTCGAGTTCAGGAATAGGGACGCTGAAGTGATGGCTTCTGCAACAAACATTTGTACTTTAGAAGAACAACCTGGTGTTTTATTGTTGTTTTAACAATTGTTTAATCAAAATTTACAAAAATAAAGGTTATATAACTAATATATCTATACTAATATTAAAAAGAGATAAACTTTCCCTCCTATCCCGAAAATTATTTCATTAACAGAAAGCGACACTATTCAGGAGTGACATAGGCCATATTTTATTATGATTGAACCAAAAAATTCAACTAAACGAAGTGGACACATTCAATAATAATATGTTATTGCTTCAGTAGCATTGTCACCACCTATATCAATTATATTTATATCCTGAACTGTCCTAATACTAGATCTAAAAATGTAGTCTAGTAGTATTGCTCATTTCATAATGTTAGCACTAACGAATATGACTTTTCTTCGTCGCCGTGGTGACTGTAGTGCGCTGTATCCGCAGTGGCGTCACACACGCAACGACACATACTATTATCAGAAGTATTCGCATACTGAAACTGTGGCTCACAATATCACAATCGAATTCCGATTGTTTTTTATTGAAATATAAAATTAAAGAATAAAACGTATGGATGTCGAAACAGCTCTGCGAAACATACTAAAAAAGTAACAGCAATCAATTACACTTGCATTCAAATTCTCACTCGTTTTCGAAGTAAATGTTGGCTTAAACGCATGTGTAAGGAATATGCATGATCCGTCTTTAATTATGCTGTATCTATTTTATAAAGTGTCACAGTCATGAATATTGACCCTTATATAAAGATATTATATTACTTTTTAAACCGTAGGCGAGCCACGTTTCGGCATGAATGGGCCGGCTCGACCGGAGTGATACCACAGCTTCACACAAAACCGGTGTAAAACAGCGCCAACTCTGTGTTTCACCGAGTGAGTGTCACCGATACCGGAGGCCCATACCCCCAACCCCTCCCCCATCTCTTTTCCCATGCCCCAAAGGCCGGCAACGCACTTGTAACGCCTCTGGTGTTGCGGGTGTTCATGGGCGGCGGTCGCTTACCATCAGGCGACACGTTTGTATGTTTGCCAACATAACCAAAAAAAAAATATTACCAAATAATACAAATAATTTTATTGATTTATAGATTTGTAATATGTTCCACTATTCACTAAGTCTTCTTATGTGTATCTATGTTGAGTCAGATAAATTACTGTTTTGTAATACTCGGGCAATCTTTTAAATATAATCTAACCAAAGCAATAGAATAAGAATAAACTATCTAATATATATAAACCCAAAGAACCCTAATCTTGATGGTTGCTGCTGCGGTGTTTTGTTTGTTTCTTGTTGAACGACCTCCTAGAAATTTGCTCTATGAGAGGCGGGCGTTTATCAGCTTGATCATCCATGTACTGACGGCGGCTGCGTGGGAGTCTAAACTGCGGAAAAGGCGCTCCGTCAAGTGCGAACAACGCCACGCCTTTTGGGCCTCGCTCCTGAAGGAATTGGCGCTCTCCCACATTGCTGCGCCTTGAGCCTCCCGGTGCTCGTACCTTTAACATGATTGGATTTGGATTATCAAATATTTTAAATAGTTCGTACATCTAAAACACTACGCCATCTAGTTCCAAACTAAGCAAAGCTGGTATTATGGGTATTAGATAACTGACATAAATACATATATCCTTTTTTACGTAAATACATACATATTTATACATAGAAATACCCAAAAAACAAATATTTGCAGATCATACAAACGGGTCGGACTATTTAGTCCGACCCAGAGACCTCAAACACAGCAGTCGCATACGCTACCACTGCGCCACCGAGTTACGAGTATTAATATACACAATTTTGTTAAGTTTACCTTAAGTAATTTATATTTAGCCGTTGGAGAAGTGAGTTCTTCTGCGTTTGTCGTGAAACTTTGATTGTTATATTGTTCACTGAAACAACCGTGTTGGGTGTTGTTGCATTCACCGTCTTGTACATCCAGTTCTTCTGCTAATTGTATGTTATTACTTAGTCTGTTCTTTCGTCGGCCATCAAATTTGTCAAAATCTTCGTTATCCATGCTATCTGTGTACTGACTTTTTTGATCTTTGTATTGTTGATTTTTATCTTCATCGTGATCATTTTTAAGTTCATCGCGTGTATTATCACCGTCCATATTGCTACTGAAATCTTTATCATTCTGGTTGACAGAACCCGATTGTTTACTATCTACATTATTATTTTTAATGACTTTCTTTAGAATGTGACGTCGATGATCCGATGTGTCACTGCGTACAGTACTTCTCCTGATAATAACCTTGTCTGTCGTTATGTCAGTTGTACCATCATTAATATTTTGAGTATACAATGAATAGTCATCATCGCTTTGTTTTTCAGGTTGATTGCTTTTCTGTGTAACGGTTTCTTCTGATTGATGCCGTTTGCGTTTTTTTTTATTTGAACTTTTTTTTCGCCCACTTTCATAATTTTTGTGATGTGACCGTTTACTGCTATCTTCTCCATTCTCATTGTTAGAGCGGTTGCTGAGTTGAACTTTTTCCTTCCTGGGGCTTTTAGGTGGTTTATGTTTGTGGGGTTTATTTTTATTGTGCTCATTGTGGATGTTTCTACTACTATTGATTTCAGGTTTTATTTCTTGTCTGATACTGTGCTGTGTATCTTTATCATTAGTAGAATTACCGTGTTGACTTTCATTGGGTTGTTCTACGTATTTGTGATGTCTGCTATGATCACGCCTATGGCTGTGCCTATGATTACGCCTATGATTACTTCGTCGAAACTGTTCTCGGTTACCAATACGCATTTTATGTTTCTCACCATACTCATTTTGTTTCCTGTTTGCTAGGTAATTTCGGTGAAATTCCTTGTTAACATCGGGTGGCTGAGGCTCTTGCGTAATATATGCATTGACACTGTTTGAACTTAATAAAACGTTTATTTGCCTATTTCCTAGTTTATTAATTTCGCCAGCTTCCCGGTGGCTACGGTCGCTGATAGATGATATTTTTTTATTATCTTGTTTCATGCGATCCTTACCATCGATTGCTCCATATGATCCGACTCCATCAGCTTCTACCGCTTCATTTTTGTTATTTGAATGATTTTGCGTTTTGGTGTCTAATTGGTAACTACGGCGACTGGTTTGATTGATATTATGTATATTATCTTTAACTTCACTATGTTTATCTTTTACACTATTTCGCGACTTTATCTTTTGAGTCGGTATTCTATTTTGTTTAAGTCCATTTATATTAATTTTATTAGTCATATTAGTTGGTTTATACTCGCGTCTCCCAGCAATGGACGAAACAGCAAAACGAGGATTATTGCGTCGCAAATGTGTATCATCCATATAAAATAATAAATCCTTCTTCGAGACGTCTATTTCACTTTTGACATCCTTGGCCATTGTAGTAGCTTGTCTGTGTGATTCCTCATCGAATGACCTCAATGTCGGCGATTCACTATAAGATCTGAAATGTTGATTGCTGTTTCTCTTGGCAGGCATGTCGACCCTGGCGACCTGCATCAAAAAGAAAAAAATCAAATTAACTTTTATTTATTATTCGTGTTTTACATACCAAAGTAACAACAAGATTTTTGTACTCAGATACAAAATCTTTATTTTATGAAATGAATCACCCATACCCAGAATTTGTAAATCACTTATTTTCAAACATCAACATTTAACGAAGACGCAGTGAATCATTGCTGTAAATGTATAAATAGTCATCGAAATGTTCACCTTACGGATGAAGTACTGTCTGCCATATATATCCTAGGCGTTAGTATTAATGGTAACTGATACTAATAGAAGAGTTCATGTATATACCATTACTAAACAATAATAATTACTTCTAATTAAGCTGCAATCTCACTTTATATACATACATACATAACGTCATGCATTTTTCCCAGAGGGATAGGCAGCGACAATTATCCTAGACTAATACGGTCCTGACATGCCCCTTTTACGCCGTGCAGGTTCATCTGTGGCTAAATGCATACTTGGCGATTCTTGATGACAATGCCATCAATTTTCTAATTGACGACCTTTTCCGACACTTCCATACACATTCTATCTTTAATTTGTATATAGTGAGAAACTAGTATGTATATCAGCAGCCTGACAGATGGAAGTGTGAGAGATGTGTCACATTACTATTAGCAATATGAATGTACTGTATCTGTTTGAACCAATACCCACCTGAATTTGAGATAACATTGGTTTAACACTGAGGGGCGGCACGGCCACCAATGTAATTGAGTCCCCTGGTGGACTTGTTTGAGACGGCTTCGGTGAACCCGTTGGCGGCATAGCAGTTTGTATTGACGTCTTACGCGCCGATGTACTCCTCTTTGAATTATCTTGTGAAGGTGATGATGTCTTGATCATGGAAGGCTCTTCACTTTTATCAGAAAAATAATCGTAATTGTCGCGCATCAGTTGCCTGCGGATGTTCTCCACGAGACTGTTCGCCGCGCGACGTCCATTTACGCTCTCTGCTCTGGTGGTAAAGCCCGGGACCCCCTCCGTGTCACCCACAACCGGTGACCATGGGTCGACGCTACTTGTAGTAAACGAGCTTTCCTCTTTAACTGAAATACGTTACATTAAAATTGTTTTTTGATGGACTAGTAACGGAAGAATAATAAAACGATCCTGAGTCTTTCACTTTCAAATACAGGAACGTATCCTTCAAAAGGATCTTGGGCAAACAACGCGTAAAATTTGTGGAGCAATGAGGTCCTGTCTAACCTTAAAAGTGTTAAAACACTCTGTTTAAACTAATGCAGCAAATGTACTAAATAGCAGAGTCGTATGACCACTAGTGTTTACAACAGAGGTCCGATCCCGTTATTGGATTAGAATAGAATTTGAATCCTAACATTTTTCTGAGATTTGCATTCTTTTTTTGCAGGATATTGAGGAAACGGATATAGACTTACACTGACTATGATTCCTCGGTGAGAGGTAAGTGTGTTCAGCAGTGGCCAAGCTGCAGTACGCGGCGACCACAACGCACAACATGGCGACTGCGCGCGCATATTGTTGTGCAATAGTCGCGCCGATAGCGAACGATCTTAACGTCGCTATTTTATTGCTCACAATCCATACTGGCGCGTTCATTTAAATCATATAAACAATGTTTTTTATATAAACTAATGTGACTATCATTTTTTTAAATCCTTTCTCACCTGATACATTTTAGTGATGGCGTAGTTCATGTAGAGAAGCAGTGGCGCAAAGAACGATGTTAAGTCCTAATCTATGAAACAACATTAAGTGCTAATATCACTGTTTGTCTTACTACCGTTATCACTTTTTACGCTATGGCTGTCGTTCATGAAAAGCAATCCGAACATTAAGTTGCGAATAACGTACTTGCAGGTGTGTGAGAGCGGTTCGCTCCCTGTGATTGGAGATATTTACATTCAACGATAAAAGTTGATGATCAAAAAATAAATGTCAAAACTAATGAACGATATTTGGAGCATATCGGGGTAAGAGACGAGACAAACTTCTTAGCACTCCATGGATTCACCGTGCGGGTGCCGGGTCCATCGTGTGGCAGAGGGAGAAACTCAAAGCAGTTCCCAGGACTTACGACCTGGATGTAGGTTTAAGGAGGCCCCCTTTAAGATGCGCATCAACGCTCACCTTCACTGTTCGAGTTTCCCGCCCTACCTAGCCAAATTTGGTAGGAACCTGTTAGTGCAGCCTTGGATACTCGTTCTAAAATAGAACTTACTGCAGATCTCGACAGGCCAAGGTCTTTCAGAAGGTTATAGAGAGATTTAGCTGGTATACCTCTCGCTCCTACTTCTACCGCGTATAAATTAACCACATAGCCATTTTTGTTAAGTTCAGTTGTTAGATCGTAATATTTATTTAATTTTATTCTATGGTCTTTAGGAATATTAGTTTCCCACGGAACAGTAAGCTCTACTAATATTATGTGTTTAATTTGTCTAGAGAAAAGGAATATGTCCGGTCTGGATGACGAAACACCAACATCCTCTGGGATTTTATAGTGCTTATCATACGTATCCATCAAAATAGTCCAGTCAGGTGCAGTACCTAGGATTGAGAAAGGCTTGCTTTTAGATTTGGTAGTTGAGCCATCCTTTATAAAGTTAATTTCTCGTTTATTTGTAGTCAATCCTTTTTGGGCTCTAGCTACTGAAAGACTTACTGCTTCACGTATGATTTCTAGTACTCTATCATGTCGGCGTGAGTAATAACCCCTATCAAGCAGCACCCTGCAACCTACCAGTAAGTGCCTAGCAGTACCTACTGCCTCACCACACGTATAGCAAGATTTTTCAGATGCTTTCCCCCATCTCACTAGGTTACTTTGGTCTGGGAGGGTCATTTGGAACGCATTCAGATAGAATTTTAACAGGGCAGGAGACCAATCATATAGCAAGGTGCGCCATTTCAGGGCTAACGGGATGCAGAACTCACCTATAGTTAACCACTCACTTTGCATTTCTAGATTCATTGCATGCACTTTATAGATATCATTTTCATCTTGTTGTATAAAGGATTTTATTATTTCTCGGTCTCCCTTCTTCTTTGCGAAACCCAGCCCGACTCTATTAAACTGTGCACCAGCCATAAATTGTTTATGGAACTGAAGTCTTGACTCAAGCTCTGTAACATATTTATCTTTTGGGAGTGATGAGACTATTTCATCCTGGGATTGTCCCAAGACATGCATTTTGGTAACTCTGAGGTGTTTATAGAGTTCCGATGGCTTCTTTAACTTCATCCCAAAATTGTTTTGATCCCTAAATAGAGTTGAGGGGTCAGCTGAGTGTGCAATTCCGAGCCATAACTTCAATATCTTTTTGACATTTGCATCTAGTTTTGCCAGGAGGCTTTTACCGATGTCATATACAAGGAAAGACCAAGTCAGACGCGACGTAAGATAATTGTCGTATATCCAAACTTTTTTAATATTGTTTAATGGTTGTTGGTCTACCTTATTTAAGTCATTAAGAAAATTTTCGACAGTTATCTCTAAGGATGGTGTACGTCCTTTGTAATCAATCTTTCTACCAAGAAATTTGAAAGGCACTGCTTCAGCAATCGTGGTTACACATTGTCCTCCTATTGAGAGTCCCGGATCATATGAGGTATATTTGGTATTCCGTCTACCCAGACATAAACAGTGGCATTTACTTGGCTTTGCCCTCAGTCCGTCAGTCCATGTACAAAACTCATCCACTTCAATTAATAACTTCTGACATTGTTTTGGATTACGTGTCAGTATTGCAAGGTCGTCTGCAAAGGCTAAGATGGACTCTGTGTATTTGTTGTTTATTTTAAACCGATAGCCCCATTTTTTCTCATGACTTATTAACTTATCTATAAGAATATTTATAATTATATTAAAAGCTATTGGTGACAAGCAGCAGCCTTGGAACAACCCTACATTATAATGCAATGGTTCTGTGTGTTCCTTGTTTGCTGCTATGGTAAATTGTAATTTAGAATAATAAGATGTGATTATGTCGATAACCACAGTAGGAAAGTTATACCACTTCAGGGCGAAAATCATCAGTTCATGCTGTACCGAACCAAATGCGTTTTCAAGGTCTATCCAACAGACCGTTATTTGCCTCTCATGCATTCTGGCATCTTTCAAACTTTCCGCTAATAATGTGTTATGTTCCAGGCAGCCAGAAATACCGGGCAAGAACCCTTTCTGGTGGTTTGGCCTGAAATACCTATTGCTGATCATGAACTTTGTCATTTTTGTTTGTAGTACGCTAAAGAAAATTTTGGAAATTGTATTGGTTAGTGCTATCGGTCTAGTATCTTTTGGGTGAATTACTTCGTCTTTTTTTGGAATGAGGACAAAAATTGCTTTGCCAAATGATGTTGGTATTTGCTTCTTTGACCAGATTTTACAAAATACGTTTAAGAGATGTTTACGAACCGATGGACATTTTTTGTACACTATATAAGGAATACCGTCAGGGCCCGGAGCTGACTTGGATGTTTTCTTTTTAATTTGATGGTCTACTTCCTCTAGGGTAGGTGGACAACTTTCAAAATCGACAAGAGGATAATGAGGTTTTTGGACGTTTGGATCCTCATACCGTCTCCCGCGCTTAGGCACTTGGTATGTGCTTTTAAAGTGGTCGTAAATCTGTTGGTTGGTCAAAAGAAGCTTTCCTTTTTGTTCTTTGAAAATGTTTTTCGAGTATTGAAAAGGGTTTTTATCAAAGTCTACTTCGTGTTTAGCTCTGTTAAAATTATCGCGATTTTTTGTGATTTGCAGCGATATTCCTTGAATTAATTTAAGGATCGATCTTAATGCCCTAGACAGTTGGTGACTTAGATGGTTATCGCCCATGGCCTTGGCTTTTCGAAGTTGTTTTATTAACTCTCTTTTCTTTCTCCGCATTTTCGATTTAAAGGTGTTTTCTTTATCTTTATGCGCATAAAAATTTGGTGGTGGATAGCGCTCACAAAAGTATGTATATACCGTGTCCTGCAAAGTTTCTACTTGGCTGTTCAAGTCTTTCTTAGATCCCGGGTGTTCCAGCAGGATTGCCAAGTTTTCATCATGTACTTTCCAGGTGGAGTTTTTTAAACTAGGAATGCTAAGACGTGTCCTGATGGCAATGGACTCCTGGTGATTTTCACACGATGGCTCACCTTGGGATGTATGAGGGTTAACTCTATCCGCAGTGTTTGTTAAAGTACTGACCGACGACTGTCGTGCTTCAACTTTATCGTGCGTTTTTAAATGTTTGAGATACCAGGCTCGTCTTTTGTAAGTTTTCCCGCACTTAGGGCATCTCAGTTCCGTATTCTCGCCGGGGTCGTCATTTATATCTATCGGTGGACAGATCTTCCGCCCCCCCTCTCGGACTGTCCCAGGGGTATTACACTTTTTTGGACTTTTAGCTTTTGAGTTTCCCGGGTTAGGCTTGCTAGGCCATTGCCCTCGACTGTCTTTCCAGCAGTCAGATGTCTTTCCACCAGTCAGGTGTCTTTCCACCAGTCATCTGTCTTTCCAGCGTCATCCCGTCTCTCCGGGCTGTCATTTTTTATGAGACAAACTTCTTAGCACTCCATGGATTCACCGTGCGGGTGCCGGGTCCATCGTGTGGCAGAGGGAGAAACTCAAAGCAGTTCCCAGGACTTACGACCTGGATGTAGGTTTAAGGAGGCCCCCTTTAAGATGCGCATCAACGCTCACCTTCACTGTTCGAGTTTCCCGCCCTACCTAGCCAAATTTGGTAGGAACCTGTTAGTGCAGCCTTGGATACTCGTTCTAAAATAGAACTTACTGCAGATCTCGACAGGCCAAGGTCTTTCAGAAGGTTATAGAGAGATTTAGCTGGTATACCTCTCGCTCCTACTTCTACCGCGTATAAATTAACCACATAGCCATTTTTGTTAAGTTCAGTTGTTAGATCGTAATATTTATTTAATTTTATTCTATGGTCTTTAGGAATATTAGTTTCCCACGGAACAGTAAGCTCTACTAATATTATGTGTTTAATTTGTCTAGAGAAAAGGAATATGTCCGGTCTGGATGACGAAACACCAACATCCTCTGGGATTTTATAGTGCTTATCATACGTATCCATCAAAATAGTCCAGTCAGGTGCAGTACCTAGGATTGAGAAAGGCTTGCTTTTAGATTTGGTAGTTGAGCCATCCTTTATAAAGTTAATTTCTCGTTTATTTGTAGTCAATCCTTTTTGGGCTCTAGCTACTGAAAGACTTACTGCTTCACGTATGATTTCTAGTACTCTATCATGTCGGCGTGAGTAATAACCCCTATCAAGCAGCACCCTGCAACCTACCAGTAAGTGCCTAGCAGTACCTACTGCCTCACCACACGTATAGCAAGATTTTTCAGATGCTTTCCCCCATCTCACTAGGTTACTTTGGTCTGGGAGGGTCATTTGGAAGGCATTCAGATAGAATTTTAACAGGGCAGGAGACCAATCATATAGCAAGGTGCGCCATTTCAGGGCTAACGGGATGCAGAACTCACCTATAGTTAACCACTCACTTTGCATTTCTAGATTCATTGCATGCACTTTATAGATATCATTTTCATCTTGTTGTATAAAGGATTTTATTATTTCTCGGTCTCCCTTCTTCTTTGCGAAACCCAGCCCGACTCTATTAAACTGTGCACCAGCCATAAATTGTTTATGGAACTGAAGTCTTGACTCAAGCTCTGTAACATATTTATCTTTTGGGAGTGATGAGACTATTTCATCCTGGGATTGTCCCAAGACATGCATTTTGGTAACTCTGAGGTGTTTATAGAGTTCCGATGGCTTCTTTAACTTCATCCCAAAATTGTTTTGATCCCTAAATAGAGTTGAGGGGTCAGCTGAGTGTGCAATTCTTATTATTTTTTCTTTTTGTTCTGTTAGAAAACTAATGTACAATATTTCCTTTTTTCATATAATGTTGGTTTTAAGGGTTTTCTTTAATCCATTCCCAATTGTGATTATATTTAATATTTACTTAAGTAGTAAATGTTTGCAATAGAATGAATAAACTTCAATGTCCCGTGTTCAAACAAGGGAGCTCATTTTCTATATTTAATATTTAGTCGCGGCGTAACATGTTCGCTAGAAATGCATCAATAAGAAGAGTTCATCGAATACACTTCTGGGTGAAAAACATAAAATTTTATAGATGTTGATGATGCAACCACAAATAGCTGGCCATAACATTATGCTCCTAACATAGAACAATAACGCATCTACATTGTTACCGCAAGTACTGTAGTTACAAATGGACTGATGCCAGTCATACTGCTCCTGTGAGCGGGTGAGAGGGGTGGTCTGATGCAGAGGTCTTACTGACAGGTATTCCTCCATGCTCTCTGCTCCTTGCGTGAGCCCAGACGCTTGTCAGCTTCAGTAACCACAATACAATCGCAAGAGCACGGCGCTCTTGATTGGCAACTGACCGACACACAATGGCCGGGTTGTTAGAAATGTCATGTTACGTTGAATCCTCAAATGAACCGATAATTGTTCAACTGAAGAGCGGTTTTGGAGTGTTTGGAACAATCTAAATATAATAATAGTTTTACCATGATTATAATGATATTGACTCACGCATTAATTACAATAAAATTAAAAGTATTCTGACGTTTAAATAAAAACAAAACTAACAAGTTTACGAACAGAATTTTGACGATCCCATCATTTTATGATATGTTGTTGGTCATACGGGCAGTTCGAGAGGCTTGTTCGGTGTGCAGTGTGAGAACAGACGTTACCACTCTCTAAGAAATGTTTGTTAACATCTTTAAGTTTAAAAGCTCCGTTTCGGTTTGATAAAGCACTTCATCATCAACAGCAGTCTCTAATAGTCATATACTGGACATAGGCCTTTTCGTAGAAGAACTATGTTGGCCAACTATACCACGCTAGTCGGAAGTTGTTATAGCGGTTGTGTTAAGTTTTCCTACTCTTTGGCGTGCTGCCTGCGTAGTTACACACTTAGTCGGCTCTTACGACACGATGAACCATGTAAAATAAAATTGTAACAATTTAAGTAAATATATATTTTTTTTATTATTATATGTATAAAATCTCATTTACATATTCACTTTTCTAAATGAGACCCCATTTCTTAACTGAATTACATTAAAAAGTAATAAATAAAAGCAGTTTTCATCATATGAAATAAAGTAATGAGTTGGGCTAGCTCATAATTTTGTATATTTTGTAAATACACCGTTATGAGAGCGGAGCTCGTAGCTCGTAGTACTACGTCGTGTAGCACATGCTACAATCTACATTATATTAAATTCTCACATTTTTAGCTCGAAGCACTCGTAGCACTCATAGCGGACGTTGATTTGATTTGATTAAAAACAGCACACCGTCGTCGGTTCTATAATGAATACTAAACTGTAGAGAAATATGAGCGTAAATAAAATGTAATTATGCTACCGGTACCGCGTCCGTGACCTGTGAGGGGTTAGATAGTGCAGGTTCCCCTCCCCACCACCCAGTGATGTGAGAACCACTTTTAATACATCTATCTGTTTCATTTACATACAATTTATCTCATGTCTGTTTCATATACATACAATTTATCAAGGATCGACTCGATTGCCTTTGTTTTACTCAGTTGTTTTATTTAAACACTCGGTTAGTGACTTCTATTTCATGATCCACGGTTGGTTTCACAAGCAACGAACTCGTTAGTGTAGTACTAGTACCCTGAAATATAGTATTGCATGTGCAGGAGTGGGGGATCGGAATGAAGCTGAAATTCGCACCGCACAAAACATTTGCGATCACGCGGAGTCTGAAGTACGATCTCCCGCGCCTCAGCATGGACGGGGTAGACATTGGACTGTCTAAGGAAATCAAAATCCTAGGGCTCACTATCGATCACAAACTTACATTCAACACACGCGCAGCAAATGTTTGCAGAAAGGCAATCGGCATAAACAATAAGCTGGCGAGGATGGCGAGGATCAGTTGGGGGCTACATCCCGAGGTGATCAGGACCATCTACGTCGCGGCTGTGGAACCTACCATTCTATATGGTGCCAGCAGCTGGTGCGCGGCGCAGAACGGGCTTGGTATTCGAAAACAGCTGAACGTGGTACAGCGCGGATTCGCACAAAAGCTGTGTAAGAGCTATCGGACGCTCTCCTTGCACTCGGCGCTGATCTTGGCTGGTATGCTCCCTCTGGACCTCAGGATCCGTAAAGAGAGGGATGTGCCAGCCAAGGTTGGGGGACGTAGAGATCGAAAGAATGACTCCGGCTATAGAGACACCTCACCCTGCGGAACATGGGGCCCTTGAGTTCAAAAATCTGGTAGACGAGGAACAACTACAATGCACCGATAACATCGAGGTGCGCATTTTCACGGACGGTAGCAAGATTGAGGGCCGGGTCGGCGCCGCCTCATCCATATGGCATAACGAAGCCAGGGCCCTCAAACTTGCTCTATCGCCCCATTGTACCGTCTACCAGGCTGAGCCTCTGGCCCTGTGCAAAGCGGCTATGAGGTGCTTAGGCGAGGTGCAACCACGTTCGGTATCTTCAACGATAGCAGAGAATAAGTACAAAAATATAGAGCTTAGCAGGAATTTCACCTGGTCAAATAATGAAACACCGAGTGAAAGAAAGAAACGGTATGAAGAATGAAAGTACGAGCAGTAGTAAAAGCGAGAACTGGTATAAAAGGATTAGTTAGAAATAGGCTCCAAATAAATATTGGAGGTGCTAGATTTAAAAAAAAAAAAAAAAAAAAACGGAAATCTCGAGAGCTCTCATCTCTCACAATATGAACAGCTTTACCCTCAATTCAGATGAAAGGCATTTATTACTGTTGTAGTTTTTATGGTCAAACGGCACAATTGGTCACAGTCACACTATAGCTGGTTCAAGCTACTATAGAAATGTCGAGAACCACGTTCAGTGCCGTGCCATATCGCGTTCTGTAATGCAGCCATTCAACGACGGACTCTTCAAGCTCCATTTCGTGTCTCTACTGGTGCAAAAATTTGTACAATATTTATCTCCAACTATCTCTCGAAACGCTGGTCTGTCGTCACCGGCGTGCAGTTAACATGTGTAGGTAACAAAGAGCGCGGTGTGCGACTCACATCAGTATTCCATCGCGAACAGCGAATATGAATACGAAGGGCACGTGCTTTCTGAATGTAAAACATTCCGGGGTGTGTCAGTACGAGGTGTGGCGCTACTACGCCTTCACCCGACATCGCCCACTCCTCAACCACTTAACATAATGTCAGGTTTTAATACAGCATTTTACTCACAGGTATACGTGCACATCAAACATCCACAAAATTATTGATTCTTTACTGAGCAATCACCTAAATAACAGTATGATACAAATACCTCTTTGTCACGCACTTTCAACATAAATGCTTTTTTTATAATACTGAAATTAAGCTAAGAAATTCCATCTTAATCTTTTTCATTATTCTTCATTATCGCTACGCTGACCAACATAGATTTCGTATATTTGATCTGCCAGCCTAATTGCGAGAATTATCAAAAGTACCAAATTGATTTCATCGTTTTACATTTCGTACAACAGAGAGAAACATGACGAAGGTTTAACAGTATAATTCGTCTTGGTTTTGTATAAAATTAATTTAATTTAACAAATCTTTGTATGAAGATTTCGGGAAAAAACTTGACCACTGGGACTTACTCACTTATGCGGAGGTAGTGGTGTGCAATAAAGTTTATAAATAAAATAAACAAATAACCGTCTGTATGGGACAACTAATACTTGCCACCATAGTTCCATTTTAAAAAACGATTGTTTTTTTTCTTTAAACTTCTACGCACAATGTATGTCACTTTGGTGAAACTTAAAAACCATCACTTGGCCAATTGGCACTCCACTACTGTAATGGACTTAATAAACAAAGCACTCGGAAAGCACAATGTGTACAAACCGCGCCGCCGACGGCACCGCGCTGCCTTCTTAGATTGTGGCGCAGTGGCGCGGTGGCGCGGCGGTGACGCGCTCAGAGCACTTGAACTAAAACTTGACAGAGTTTAACAAGTTCCTGGCGAAGTTATAACGAGCCGTCGAATACGACCGCACTGAGTACTGCCAGTGCCGCATTAACACATATTCTGGGACTGAAACTGGAAGTCGTACACACGCCACCAATATCATGCTAGCAAAAGCTAATAACATGGATTGAAATGGTTGAAAGTGTAAGAATCCAACAAACTCACATTCGCATTAACAATACTAGTGCGGCTTTACTGTTTCATGCACTTTATTTATACTTTTTTATTTCTATTTACTATACTACTCATTTCTTCCAAGTAAGACCGAAACAGCAATGGCAATAATAAACAAAGATTTGGACACAATAGAGAAGTTGGTACTAATTTAGTACTTAACCTCAACTATATACATTATTTTGGGGATGAAAATTCAAAGAGAACGAGTAATTACTCGTGCGCCGAAGTAGACTATCGGCAGTTAAGACATAGAGAGAGTAAATAAATACTGCAATCTTGGTCTCCTAACAGACTGCGAAGTGCGAAATACTGAACACGTGAACAGTAAGATCCGAAATGCATTCAATCGCTTGAAAATTTCTCTGTTGTGGGTAAGTAGTGTTCAGATAAAAAAGGAGTGTGCTGTATTTGATGTAAAACCTTCAAGAAAAGAGCGTACTCCTTCTTAAAAGGCCGGCAACGCACTTGTAACGCCTCTGGTGTTACGGGTGTCCATGGGCGGCGGTAATCGCTTACCATCAGGCGATACGTCTGCTAGTATGTACCTTTTAAAAAAAAACCTGATTTATTTGTACTAATAAAATGATTGTTACAAGTTTGCCCAATCAGCGGTTTTATACAACTAGGTACGCGACGTATGTTTAGTTTAGTGACCGATATTGCACATCACATATAAAATGTGTATATATTTTTGTTAAGTGCGAAGTCAAAAAAGTCAAGACCTGTACGAGCTCGTACAGGTCTTTGAATTCTCTTCTAGTACTATAATTATTAGTTATTTTTTATCACATTATTGAAATTGTTCACATGTGTATTTGTGTACCCGCACAAAGAGAGTGTATTAAATAAAATGTAGAACAGGGGTGGATTGTAAACGAGCGTTAAGAGATATTGTGACTTTGCTGTAGGCGTTTAACACTTTAACATCCGCTTAATCTACAACCTTTGCCATATTATGAAAAATGTTATGCATGGAGTTTTTTTTAATGTATTTAGAAGGCGATATATGTTTATTTATATTTATTTAATTTTCAACAAGGAATGAGTAATCAGTCGACCTAAGACTTGATTTCAAATACAAACCACGTATTGTTATTATAAGATATTATTGCCTTACTGGTGATTTGAGATATTCCAATTTAATGAAAATTCTCAGTTCTACAAAAGGCTTCCGTAACATAACCAAAACCTTTCAGAAAGTTGTATAGCCAAGGTGCATTTTGTTGCAACGCTGCGATGATTATTTAAGTGTATGTGAGCGGTGTAATCGACACATGCAGGTCGCGCTCTCCACGCCTCTTTGTACAGTGTTCGCGAACCCTCCAGCCCTGCGTCACGCCGCGCTCCCGGGCACACTGTCACACATGATAACCTTAGTTTGTCAGATAATTTTCTGTCTGATTCTTTTAATTTTTAGTCCAATTGTTCATTTATAACAAACCACTGTACATTAATAATAGTAGCGCAATTTTATTTCAACGTACGTTTTAACTTTACTTGTAAATGAGTAACTATGAAAAGATTTAACTCTTATGCATTCATTGTTGTGACTATACAAAACTTTGCATCTATATGTTGTTCGGATAAAGCAATGGGAGGGAGTAATAAAGCCGGCGGAACACCAGCAATTTCATTAAATGTGTGATTGTTAGTAACTAGTTGTGTAAAAAAATTGATGACAAATTGATACTAGCTCAATCATAAGCCACGTGTCGTGCGCCGTGAGATGATGGAGCGCGGCGCGGCGGGTCCGTTCACGCTCGGTGGGCTGTTTTAACGACGGGTCCGCGCCGCTTTGCCGCCGCTTTCCTCCACCACTCCAGTTTACTTTAATAAAAGAAACATTCGATGTAATTGCTGAAGTTGCATACGTCAACACGCGGTGATCATTAAAATAAATTATTATTTATTTTTCGTTTATTTAAGTTCTACGTCGGATTTGTAACGTACATGCAAATTTAGTTGTATTTTGTATGCATATTTGTACGTATAATAATAATTTCATACCCACATTATGTATTTATACATAAAGGATTCAGCATACCAAATAGCATCGTGTACATATGTTATCTAGTATTTCTTCTTTATTTCTTTGCCACTGTAGTATCGAAGACAGTTTGAGAGATTTTCCAAAGGGATAAGATGGTAGTAGGTAATAAGCTGGCTCGTCACCTAATGCTTTGACTTTAGCCTCGTACCTACGACTTGAGAGACTACTGGAGAGGCTTTGAACGTTATAGACGTTATACACTTGACAATAATAAATAGATATATGACAGTAATCATTGAGTGACTGATTGTTTGCAGTTTTTACTGGAGACGTGGAATGTCGTCGATTCGACGAACTGAACAATTAACACACGTGTCAAACTAACGTATTAATACATGTGGGATTAGCAAACTGTGAGGTTTTCTCCGATACTTGTGTACGTGTGCGTGAGTCGGTATCGCGATCGCTGAGTAATGGCGGTTTAATGGCGGCCGCTGCTTGCCTGTATGCTACACGTAAGCGCCACGTGGGCTCCCATTCAATCTTGATATTTAATTTTTCGCCATTTAAACCTTCTCTAGACTACGACAAATATTTCAAAATCAAAATCAGATAAATTGTAAAAGTAAGTGTTCGGACTGATTCTTGCCGCCTCTTTCCGTCATCGTCCTACGCGACAGCAATTCCAGCGCCAACATTTAGATGGCTGGCAGTCCATAACTGTGTGATTTTCTAGGAACTTTCTACCTCGCACAACAAAGCTGTGGAATGAACTGTCACCCGCAGTATTCCCGGACCAATACGATCTTCAAACCTTCAATAAACGAGCGTACTCCTTCTTAAAAGGCCGGCAACGCGCTTGTGACGCCTCTGGTTTTGTGGGTGTCCATGAGCGACGGTAATCGCTTACCATCAGGCGATACGTGTGCTCATTTGCCGCCTATTCAATAAGAAAAAAAATAAAGAACAGAGTCTAAGTACCGTAAACACCATGACTGAGTTTGCCATGAAAACTGCATCTTCTCTTATAAATGTGATGACAGGAGGAATGTATAAAAAAATTCATCAATGCTCTTAAATTTTATAGCCTATACATTAAGAAGGAACACGAATGTTTATTAATATCTATATTTTATTCTTAGAACTCGCATATCCCGACACGCCAACTCTCGCAGACCTTATAAAAGATATGAGAAGCAATTTGCCAACGGACCAGTCTGCCATGGCGCTTCAGTTGGAACTATTGCAGTCACGACAAGGGTCCCAAAGCCATAAGGAATTTGGTAAGAAACTAATTTGTCTAATTAGTCAATTCTCAAGCGGACGGTAAAAAATGCGTACAAAATGTTCAGACCTGTATATGAAAAACTAGCTATTCAGCAGTTTACACAGTGCTTGAGAAATGGTCAATTGAGTACCATTTTAGCGGCCGAATATTATTCCGCGCTGAAGGATATTTTACGAGCGACTAAAGATGAGGTCATACAAGGTGAAAGCACATAGACGGGGACAGACTTAGCGGCTCAGCATCGAGGTTAGCATAACCAATTTTATAGAGGACAAAACCGAGAACATGTTTATGTTCCGAGTCGTAACTATATATAACTTCACAGAATTGGCAATATTCGATTCTAAATTAAAGAAAGTTGTCACGGGAGCCTCTTTGTCAATAGTGAAATATGATGCGATCAGAGACTGAAACATTTCTATGAACCAGAGCCTATAACCATTAATGGTATTGGTGACAAATCGACCTTCGGTCTTGTTTACATACCATTTTCCATCCGTGGGAAATAATTCAGACGTTATTTTTATGTTCAAAAGAATCTACTTTGCATACAAGACGGTATTATTGTTCAAGAATTTTTAAAGTTTAATTGTGTTTTAAATTATGAACATAACACGTTGTCAATGTCAATGAATACAATAGTTCAGTTACAACCAGTTTAGAAATAGGGAAGTTATGTAAAAACTTATACATATTACAGTACCAACAAGGCGTGAACAATTTTTCCAAGTTTATTGTTTTGAGAGAGAGGCTTGCGTTGTATTCCCTAGAAAATTATGAGACGGTGTATTTATTGCTGGTATTATATAATTTGTCAACCCAAAGAGGAAAAGATCTTAATACAATGTTTATTTAAGTACACGTGAAACAGAAGTTCAACTTAGTTATTTTCAACATTTATCTTACTATATTATGTATTCATTTGAAAAGAAAAATTTAAGCGGCGAAAATTTATTATTGTCGATAAAATTACACCGCTTGAACAAAGAAGTTAAGTATACAATACATTTGTGCAAAATTTGCTGACGTATTTTACTTACCGAGAGATAAATTAAGCAGATCGTAACCTTTACGAACAAGAAATTTAGTTGAAACCCAATTCGGATCCGGTATAAACTAAACAATATTGGTTGCCATTTCCACAGAGTAATGAAGTTGAAAATCAGATTCAAAAATGGTTTCCAATGGTATCATAGAACCCGCTAGTAGTGAGTGGTCTCTACTAGTGCTACTCGTACCTATAAAGCTAGAGGATAACAATAAAAGTTAAAGTTTAGTTGGTTTAGTTTAGTTGATCTTCGAAAATTAAATGGACGGATAATGGATGAGAAATTTCCCCTTCCCACCTTCCCAACATAACCTATATCTTAGATCACTCTCTGGTGCAATATATTTTTCATGGTTAGATTTAACACAAGCGTACTTTCAGGCAAAATAAATTCAGTCAGTAGAAAGTACACGGCGTTCATAGCACCTTCCGGCCAGTATCTGACGACCCGTATACCGATGGGCTTAAAGACAAGTCCCAGTTTTTTCCCATGTGTAATGTCAGTCGCGATGTCAGGATTAAATTATGACAAGTATTTTATTTATTTAGATAAATTAATTTGTTTCCGAAGTAATTTGGATATGCATAATAAAAAATTGAGAGATATTTTGGCTAAGCTAGAGAAATCGAATTTGAAGTTAAATCCGGACAAGTGCTATTTTCTTAGAAAATAAATATTATATTTCGACCACGATGTATCAGCTGATGGTATATGTCATAAGACCTGATCCGGAAAATATTAAGATTTTAAATACCTAATTATCCAGTTCCTAAAAACGCTGGTGAACTAAATCGTTTCGTAGCATTCTTTAATTACTACAGGAAGTTTATCCTAAATGTTGCCAACATTTGCATACCATTAAACAACTTATGTCGTAAAAACGTAACTTATAATTAGGATGAAAACTGTAGGAAATTATTTTCTATTTCAAAATATTGTTTAATAAAACCTCCGATATTGCATTATCCTTTATTTGATGACAATAATACTTTTATTATTCAAACGGACGCGTCTGGGTCAGTTTTGTGTAATGCTGATCGTGGACCAATTGCTTACGCCAGCCGAAGTTTAAACAAAGCCGAGTGCAGGTATCCTACAATTGAAAAAGAATTGTTAGCGGTAGTATGGTCCGTAAAATATTTGAAGCCTTATCTGTATGCAAAACTATTTATTTTAGAAAGGATCATAGGCCACTAGTATATTTGTATAATTTGACAGATCCTTGTAGTAGATTATTAAAATTTCGATTATTACTTGAAGAGTACGATTATAAAGTGGTTTGTGTGAAAGGTTGTGATAATGTAGCTGCAGATGCATTGTCATGTATAGAAGTGACTAGGGCGGAATTACGGGTGATGAATGAACACATATCAGCACTTAGGACTAGAGCGAAGAGACGAGACTTTAAGAAAAAATCTGATATCGTCATACTTCGGTGGCTAATATTCCTAAGAACGAAAGGACTTTTACAAGTTATTGTTTGTTTGTTGTTTACAATGTCGAGGAGCAGAGTCTTCTAATACAGGCATTACTTGCTTAAAAGAAGATTCTGAACACTAACGGTTGCTGACAAAGTAATTTTCACAATAATTTTTATTTATTATTACATAAGTCCCGTCCTTAAAACACTAACGTATTTTCAATTTACCACTTCTTTAGACTTTATTTATGTATGTTTAGAAAATATTTGGTAAAATAAACTAAAACCCGAACGCGTTCTGCACAATTTGAAAATCGCGTTACAGACAGATTCAAGAACACTCTCCCTATTGTCTCGAATGGAATCGTAAACTATATAGCGATCGACGTGCCCATCAATGTCGCGACACGGAAAGCGTTTTAGCCGCGTGTCGCGACGACTGCCGGTGACGTTGATGAGTTACGCGCTAGGGCGGAGGGGTGGATGGCGGCGGGTGCGGGGTGCGGGGGGCGAGTGTGAGGACTGCATTAACATTGAACAGTGGAATACGTGCCAATGACAGCCGCCACCGGGCGCCACCACTTGCACACGGATTGATGTCTCCGTTGAAAGGTTTCTACCTATGAATACAATATAGTGACGTTAAAGTAAACATTAAAGATTTGTCCCAACTCCGAGGTAGTGCAATGGTTTACAAGTAGTCAACTATATCATGTTCAATTTCTACATATCTTTCTTTTAAAGAGAACTTCCCCATTTGGAATATATTCTGTGTTACTCTACAGACATACACGAAACGGACTCAAAGAACAGCCAGACCGCTAACAACAATTTGTGAATCACACAAAGTGTTCACCGTGCAGTTTGTCCAACCGTTTCTGGTTCCCTCCCTCTTGGCAAAGGCGATGTAATGCGGAAAAAGACGTCAATAAAGAAGCAGAAGTAGTTAAGAAGTAAACGAACAGACGGTAAGTAACGTGATGGCAATGACTAGCTCAGTCCTAAAGCTTGACCAAAGTGACACACTAACTCTGCGATATCACTTTGGTCAAGTCTACTTTTACGTGACAAAGCATGTATTATGTATGTGTAGTATGTAACTAAAATGTATTATGTATGTGTAGTATGTAACTAAAATGTATTATGTATGTGTAGTATGTAACTAAAATGTATTATGTATGTGTAGTATGTAACTAAAATGTATTATGTATGTGTAGTATGTAACTAAAATGAAATAAATACAATTTCATGTTTACTATTACTTAAAGTTACTTAGCCTGAGTTTTCAAACGACGCTCCCAGATCTATCGCTGAAGGTAATACGTACTGAAGAATCTACTGGACCTGGATAAAAAAATATTTTACTCAAATACGTATTTTGAGGATACACGACTAGTTTTAGACTAGACTTTATTAAAGGAGCGAACCAAGTTTCTGCGCCGAGCAGTGACGGGCGTAAATCCGTTTAACCTTTATAAATACCGATTCTACTCATGACGCTCACAGTTTACAACAGCTTACACTTTGTTTACTCTAACAACGAAATCTATTCAAGAAGGGAGCGCTGGCTTCAGTTCTGTTCGCCAGATTATCACACAAACAGTTACTCGGTGTGATTGATCTCACTCTCTTAAATATTGTGACACAAACATGACGATGAGCGAGTCACTCGGGCTACGGAGGAGGGGAACGTATCCCTTTTGGTTATGAAGACGATCGCCACTACTCTAGGGAATTAGTCTGCGTAGCTGTCTACGTCGTAGCATTTTGCTGCAAGCTTATCGTAGCTATGTTCACATTCTATCGTGTACAAATGCAAGTTTTTGTTTTCCTTACGACCTTCAAACCTTCAAGAAAAGAACGTACTCGTTCTTAAAAGACAAACTTTGTAGGTAAGTGTTATACGTTTATATGTACCTACATTTGTGACTATACATGTCGTAGTCATATTTGTTATAAACTAGATAGCGAAGCTACTGAACGCGTCAGAGCACTGAACGCTTGCATTACACAGATGTCAGTTGTCACAAAAACGCATCGAGTTGTCGTAGTTACTCACCTAACAAAAAATATTTTAATCATCGAGAGCACCGTGGCTGGTCGCTCCCTAGCCCCTCCCCCCCCCCTTCTCCCCTGGGTGCGACTAATTCAAATGGACGGTATTTATTTCTAGTTAATTATTTGAGTGCCCGCACCCCACGGCCCCGCTTCACCCCCTCCGCTGTCCCGCCGCCGAGGGACGAGGAAATCATTGTTATTTACGTATCTCATCAAAGAAATATTTGGTGTAATTTGGCGGAATGTATTTCTTTCCAAACGAGTCATTATAAGTTGACGCATAACGAATGAAACAGTAACGCGTACTCCCTGGACACTTAATAAACGTTGTCTTCTATTTTCTGCTCCTTGTGGACCCTTTTATTATACAACTTGAGTAAAAAATTCACGTGTCTTTCGGTTTGGACCAACTTTTAACGTACGCAATAATAAGGTAGTGTGACAAAACACACACAGCTTGTGTTTCGATAACATTTCATGCTTAACGTGTTACTTTTTCTTATTAAAAAGCAAGGAACAGTGTGTAATTTTCTTCTGGTGTAATTTTTGTAACTGCGATACCGTGCTCAATGGGAAAGCCAGCGTACTAACCAACCAGGGTTTGAACGACTGACTACCTCCAACACAAAAGGATGTCCGAGCAGGCTTTGTGAAAGTGTCCAGTGTTGCCCAACGATCGTTATCAGGACATTGTATCGGCACACGACAAGTTCTCCAGAGCAGAACCAAACTTAGCTAGTTTTTTGTTTTATAACCACCTTCGCATTATTTTGGTATAACAAATGATAACGCTTAAAAAATGTGCTGGGTGGGAATCGAACCCACGACCTTTGTACGGTGCGACCGTACTTCACAATTACTGCGCTCTCATCATATTTGTATCAATACATTTTACCATTGTTATTGTGGATCAGTACACAACTCGCTCACCTAATTTATTATTTATCAATAATAAAAAATATAATATCAGTGAAATATAATATCAGTGAAATATACCATTGTCTATCAATTAACTACGAGTATCTATCAACCATTCCCAAAGCTGTACAGTTAGCAGACTGTACACTCTGTACAGCCTTCGTCTTGGCAGTTGGAGGATAACTAACCACTACACGAAAAAGAACATAACTGCTACAGAAGTTACTCATTGTTAATTAGTTTGTTAAACCCAAGTCCGCTTAAGAGAATATACCGAAAACAATTAATTATGAATGTCTATTCGTAGCTACGAGTAGATTACACTGCAGTCGACGAACGATCTCTGTGTGCATAGACGACCCGAAATTATTGGCAATTTTTGACAAAATATCGTTTTATTCGGAGGCACTCAACACTTGCTAACTTTGAGGATATCAGTCCCTGACCGTGCAACGAATGATCTTCCCTTGCAAAAGCTAGTAATAACCACATATATTCTCATTATTATGATGAAATCGAAATGAAAGTGGAAGACAATACAACAGATTATACGAAAGATCAACATTTATATACTTTTAATATATTAAACCTATATTTAACAGTACTGCCTCGTTGGTCTGGCAGTTAGCGTAAGCGACTACCAATCAATCACAAACGCAACGTGTTAGCGCCAAACTGGCTAGCCCAGAATCCAGTCCAGCGCCACACACTCAGCGGGTTGCGAGAGATAACTTCAATGACTGAGCATTGCCTGAACTCTTTGTATATATTTTAACTTTTAGGCTTTGGCTGTCGCGTGGTTGGGAGAGATAAGGAAAAGGAAGCCGCTTACCTTTGAAGTCTTGATCTGCAGTACAGACCCGTCAGCCTGTGAGGCGGCCTGGACTCTCCTGTCGCGGTGTGGCTAAACACAAAACGTCAGCGCACTGCACAGTTTATAACACATGTCCTCACTTGTCTGCAAGAACTATTTAGCGAACAATGCGGTAGTCGCGATAGGATGTCCATTTGACGCGGCGCGTGATCTTTCAATCTTTAGCGGGTATTATAATATAACTACAATTCCTTAATACTAGTAGCGGCGATAACAACGGATAATTGAGCGGTATTTGAAGCGGTATAAGCGGCTAGCGTGCGGCAGGAATGGAAAGCGATGCGAAGTGACTTAAAGAGTTAAAGTAAGAAGCGAGTAAGAATTAAAAGTGGAATGTAGTAGAGTAGAGTGTAGTGAGCGCGCTGCGCTCGCGGGAAGGCTTATATACGAGTAGCCTTAGGGAGTAGGAGAAATAACGCCAACAGCCAAAGTACCCCAAATTATTTATAATTTACCAAGCTTCTCTCTGCATGGGACAGGTGGCGTTACCACAACGAAAAATTATAATTACTAATCGACAAATTAGCAAATATACCCAAGTAATCGAATACAAAACCTCCTTTTTTAATTGATGATAAATTGTTGACGAATTGCAGGGTTTGTCAGCTGTCAATTAGAGAAAAGACAATTGGAAAACTTACGTTTTTTTTTTGTAGAATGGAGTCTTTAGATATTTCATCCTTAGTAATATTATAAATGCGAAAGTAACTCTGTCGCGCTTTCACGCATTCACAGATAGTCCTAGAGCCTGAGAAAGAACATACACTACTAACCGCGATTACCGTCATAGGTGCACGCGGGCAGAGCCGCGGGCAATAGCTAGTATTTTATAAATGCAGTGCCATCAAAAACATAACTTGTAAAAAATCAAGTTAAAAAAAACCCCAGATTATTTCAACATAAGCAGAATTCAAAAGTGGTGGTCACCATTTTCGTTATTCAAAACAAATCAAACAAGTTGTTATTATACAGTAGTCAGTTTATTGAGTGTGAGGCGAGGGTTCGGTGGAGGGGGGGGGGAGGGAGGGAGAGAGGGGGGGTTACTTGTGCAGGCCAGCCCGTTTCGCTTCCAGTTCGTAGATGAGAAGTCGCCACATTTTGACGACGAACACTTCCGCCTCCTCGTCCAGCACCTGCGGATGCGGGTTCAACATATTCATATTCGATGTTAAACTTGTGAAAAATATTGAGCATTTCACGCGAAGGTAGCGAATAAAAATCAAGATTCCGATTTCAATTATAATAATATGTTAGATCTGTACATATCCTCGGCACAGATACGAAATATTTTTGCGTTTACAAACCTTGTTTTTAAAATATGGATCTTTGGAGATTTCAGTAATCCTGAGGTATCATAGCTCTAGCACCACTTCGAATGTCATTATTAGTTCAAATATACTAATTTTGGGACAAATTGATAATTGAATTACATATATACAACATTTAATAACCTTTTCATCCTCATAATTTTAAAACTTTTTTTATTTTAAATTGTTAAAATAAACTTTCTTATTAACGACATTCGCATTTTTATATACTCGTATCTATACTAATACAATAAAGCTGAAGACTTTGTTTGTTTGTTTGAACGCGCTAATCTCAGGTTCCTGAGATCCGATTTGAAAAATTATTCCGGTGTTGGATAGTCCATTTATCGAGGAAGGCTATAGGCTATGTCACGCTACTACTAATAGAGGCGGAACACCAATGAAGAATGTTTCAAAAACGGGGGAAAAATGTCACGCTACGGGCACTAGAAGACGCAAACGAGGTTGCGTGGGTCAGCTAGTTTTTTATATTGTGTAATAAGCTTATGTTATGTTTTAAATTCATGGCAAGTTTCATAATGGGCAGGCGTTTAGGAGTTACGAGTATAATAATGACGAAGCGCTATAATGGCCTCCTCCTAGCGTCAAGTCGACTTACTGAAATATTTGTTTAAATAAAAGGTAAATAACATGGTCTCTTTATATTTTAAGGCAGATGTCCCACCGCCGCGCCAGCGAGGAAACGACTATCGGTTATTTTTTCGTTCAAGAAACGTACAATACGAGTTGATACAACATTAATGTGTAAACAAAAGATATGCATATATTAATAGTTGATCGTTGACTGTTGGCGATGGCGCGACGGCGGCGAGGGACCGAGCGACAACAGCTGTCACAGATAACACTCGTTCAGCGATGCTCGCTTGGCGGTCAGAACTGGCGCTGAAAGACCAACTAACCGTCATTTTCTTAAAGTAAACGTATCTACGAGTATCACAGACACACAAACCGACAGACGAGGGATGTTTACTACGCCACAGGTTGGATATGAAACATCGAGAGAATGCGGCTCGAGGTTAGCGTCCCTAAGGCCTGCTCGTCCCACAGACAATTTATTCACCTGTTGTTTAAACTAATATTTCAGAAAGTCGCGCTGATTTGACGCTAGAAGGAGGCCATTATTATGCACGTAACTCTTAATCTTTCGAATGCGGGAACGGGTACTTCCGGTTCCATGCACCGTGCGGCGAAAGTGCAAAATTTTGCAACACGGTGCATGGTGTACGAAAATGATCAAATATTTTCAAAAACAATACTCGGTGGTTATAAAAGTGACTATTTTTCTATAGATGGATAACAAGCGTACATGGTTATGCCATATTTTATTACTAAACTAATGTCATCGCTTTATTATTTACTCACAATTGAGCCAAGTGTCAATTTACGCACCTATTGTGTTAATAAACATTATTTTAATATTTTATGTGTTTTATTATTCATTTTACTTATTATCCTCATAAAGTTCGATAACTAAGCTATCTACTGATATAAAAAACACTATAACTGCAGTAAAAATTCATTGAGAAACATATTTGTAAAAATCACATTTCGCTGTCGAGATATTCGCCATTTTGTCACTTCACAATCAAACTATTATTTGCGCCGAACACCAAATTACGTAGTATTTATATGAAGAAATAGTGTTTTTTAGTTAAATAATTTATTTTTTTAGTTAACTAGTGCAAAAGACAGGAACAATACATAAAAAAAACAACCTATTTATCAAGTTATTTAAAAAAAGAACTCGTTTGCTAGACCAGTTTTCATTTATTATTTTTAAGTTCTGAGAATTCTCTAAACTCTATGGAAATGTCTGAATGCTAAAGAGAACAACTGAGCGTTCCATTATGTGACACACAAAGTCTATGGTCAATACAAAATAATTTAGTAAAACATAAACAAAGATCAGTTTACGTCTTGTTCATTGTCCGTCACTACTGTGTATGTGTGGATGTTAATAGTTCCGGGACTTCCCGCTAGGCTGCGTGCAAACACGAATCAACGGCGATATACAATTTTAAGTGGCGTCCTATTGGAGAGGCCTATGTCCAGCAGTGGACTACGATAGGCTGATGATGATGTAGAACAGTAATGGCGTGGGAGCCCTGTGTATGTGTGCGTCTAATTTCGCTCGTCAGGCAAAAAATGAGTGTTTATTTAAATATTTAGCTTTTCTAACACATTTTTGTTGCTATTTTATATTCTATATAAGATTCTCATCGCAATTATATCATTTTATCAATAAAAACATAAGAATAAATGCGTAAAAACCTTCAAATGAGTAAGCCCTTTTCAATAGGTAATAGACTCGGTAACTTTTTGAGTAACACTATTCAAAATTACGCATGATTTATGCCTCAATTCGTATTGATAGTGGTTCCTAAAATAAGTATAATAAGTAAAATATAATAACAAACTACCTTCAAAACCACCTTATCGGCAAAAAATCAGTTTTAAGAGGCACTTGACAGATCGCGTTGCGTCATCGTCAACTTTGAAATTGGAACTCGTTTTTTTTACGGCTCTTGAAGCGCACTTGACAAACGAATGTTTTAAAATGTTGTTCGTATAAAGCAAATGCATAACAAACCTTTCTAGACTTCATTATAATAACTTTAATACCCAAAATTAATTAAAATGCAAGTTAACTGCGGTTATCGCGGATCCGCGATGCCGCACCGACGGGACAATCGCGGATCCGCGATGCCGCACCCCAGAGGTTAAACGATAGAGCGGCTCAATATGAAACGTGCTATGAATTTTTTTCATGGTTATTGAAGTGAAACTTCTTTGGAATAGTTGTGATTTCAAACCGGATGCAACGGAGAAAACGACAGGTAAGAGACACAAATACAAAAATGTGTAGTATGACGCCGGCAAAGAGTGGGACAGAAATATTGTATATATATTCATCTTATTCTTTTGTCGATTTACTGAAGTTTTGCTTCTATCGTATGTGAATCGCACACACACCTTTTTTTTTAATACGAATTTTAAAAACAGGCAAGTTTTTTTAGCAATTTAAAATAAAGCGTTATTCAAATTATATTTGAAAAAGTTATCAAATGAGTATTGATATAGAATGAAATATAATGTAATGATCAATTTATTCCAATATTAGTATGTTTGAATTGAAAAAGATAAGTGGTGCATACCTCACGTTCACTGCGGTTTCTGAAATCTTCAAAACCTATATTTTAAAATTAGGCTTGAAAATGCTAAAATATTTGGTATCTGTGCCGAGAATATGTACAGGTGTAACATGCTAAAATATGATTGAAATCGGAATGTTGATCCTTTTTTTGTGAAATGTGCCATATAGTGATCCATAGGGAGGTATTGCGCGTTTTAGAAGGTGAGTGTAAAGCGTGTCCCGCACCATCTGCACGTCGTCGAGGATGCCCTGCGGAGCGGAGCCGCAGACCACTTTGCTGCAGATGAAGTCCACCAGCGTGGGCTCCGGCTCGCCGATGTACTCGATGATCTTCTTGTTGATCCACGGCCGGATCTTCTTCTCCATCAGCGCCGCGTCGATCTGCGCAAACACAACGTGCTCAGTCTCTCTCCACCTCTCCACCTCTCGGTCGGGCGGGCGGTCGGCGCCTTACCTGCGCCGTGTCCAGCTTGTACTGGAATAGCTGCTCTTTCTGCGTGGGGATCTTGTCGATGAGGCTCTTGATGTGTTTTCTTTTCTCCTCGGCGCTCTTCGACTCCTTTTCCCCGCCGCCTGCGCCGGGGGGTGCGGGAGGGGCCGGGGTTGACGCGTTCGAGTTTTTCTTGCTCTTCTCTTTTTTTTCTTTACCTGAAATGAATAAAGAGGGAGAGAGTCGATAAGAACGGCGGTCGAGGCGGTCGAGGCGGGCGAGGCCGGTGGGGCGGTGAGGCTGCGGGGCGACGTACCGTGGTGGTGGTGGTGGTGGAGGGCGGCGGGGTCGGGCGAGGCGAGCGGCTCGGCCCCCGCGCCCCCCGTGGCGTCGGCGGGGCTGGGCTGCAGCTTGTGCTGCGGCCGGAAGCTGATGCTGATGGACGAGGCGCTGGGGCGGCGCTCGCCGGGCGGGGCGGGCGGCGCGGGCGGCGAGGCGGGCTCGGGCGGCGGCGACTCGCGGCCCGCGCTGGGGGACGCGGCCGGCGAGCGCTGCTCCGCGCGCCGGTGGTGGTGGCGGTGGTGGCGCGGCGGCGGCGGCGTGGTGGAGGCGGGCGGCTCGGCGTCGCTGTCCGAGTCGATGGGCTCGGCCTCGTGCGGCAGCTGGCGCGCGGCGGCGCTGCGCAGGTAGCGCTCGCGCTGGCGCGCCGCCCGCTCGCGCGCCTCGCGCCGCGCCTCCTCGCGCTGCAGCGCGCGCGCCGCCTCGCGCTCGCGCTGCTGCTCCAGCTGCAGGCTCACGTCGATGAGCAGGCGCGGCCGGTACTGCTCCTCGCGCTCGCGGCGCGCGCGCTCGAAGGCGGCGAGCGCGGCGGGGTCCCCGGGCGAGGCGCCGCGGAAGAAGCTCTGGCGCAGCGCCTCCAGCTCCTCCTGCTCGCGCGCGCGCTCGCGCGTGTCGGCCTCGGCCTCGCGCACGCGCAGCCCGAGGCGCCGCTGCAGCTCCTTGCCCCTGCGCCGCGCACCGCACGCTCAGTCTGACGCTAACGGAACTCACGCACGCGCCTATCTCTACTGACGAACGCTCTAGCCGTTCTGTTTGTTAGACGATATCGCTAATGACCGAGCGCTGCGACGATACGTGTAACTTTTAGAGCTAGATATAAGAAAAATGAACGTTCTTCAAAGAATAAACTCCATTCGATATTTCTAAAAAGGCACCCTTCTCTAAAAACTTTATGCCGCGCACGATGAAACTGTAAAATGACCTGTCGCTTGATATTCTCGATATTCTAGATGCAATATGGATCTCTACGCTTTGAAGAAACGACCGTACTCCTTTTTGAAAGCGACGCACTCGCGACGCCGTCGATCGATCCGTCTGCTCGTTTGTCCCCATCGCATAGAAAAAATACGACGCGGTGTAAATACGTTTACGTAATCGACGAACATTAAATTTGTAAACCCCAAAATATGCCTCATTAAGAAATATACAAAAGACTGACTTGTAATACTTGTGGTCGTCCCTCTCGTCGTCGTAGTCCTCGAGGAACTCCTTGAGGCGCTTGGCCTCCCGCTCGCGCTCCTCCTCCCGGCAGCGCTCCCGCTCCTTCTCCTTGTCGTACTCCTTGGCCTTGCGCCGCTCCCTCCCCTCCCAGTTGCGCAGGCGCTCCTGGTAGGCCGCCTCCTTCTCGCGCGCCTGCACCCGCATTACGTTACGCTCTCATCTATCTACCCGCCGTCTATGTCGGACGCAGACTGACCACATCCACACTAACATAGCGTCTCATCTCGTGACAAATATCTCCAGATAAATATATTCGAATCGATGTCCAACAAATAAAATTAGCTATATTTTATAGTCCGACAACTTTAATAATATTATTTCTAACACAGCACTCGAGATGGTGTACTTGTTGGCACGCGAACGGGCTCGTCTTAAAACCTCATTATCGTTTACGTGCAGTTCTAAATCGATATCGAACGAAGAAACAACTAATTACTGAGAATTAAAGAGTTGATCACCTTTTTCTCCAATCGTTTCTTCTCCCTGGCCTCTTCCTCTAGCTCCTTCTCTCTCCTGGCGTCGACCTCGCTGCGACTGCGGCCGCGCGAGCGCTCACGTTCGCGCTCTCTCTCTCGCTCGCGCTCCCGCGACCGCTCTCTGTCTCGCTCCCGTTCACGTTCTCGCTCACTATAACCAACACACTTATGTAGTATAGCATCCTCGCCAAACGTAAAGATACTGTTTGTGTGTATCCTAGATTGGAGTATCCGGGTATATAATAAACACGACAAAGACTTGAAAATGTAATCTGTCAAGGAACAAATGTAAAACTCTTTACCTAACGCACGTAAACACGTAATCACACGCGTCAACGCACACATCTGCGACAAATTACGCTAGTTGTCGTTAATATCGTACAAATTGTCGTTCAATAAGTTTACCAACAAAATGCCGTCTTGCGCAATTAAATGATGTAAAAACTACACAATAATGAAAATAAAGTCTGAAAGAATAACATTTCAAATATACACAAAAGACGCACTGGAAGAGTGTTGCCAGAAGTTCATATTCCTAATAGACAAGAAATGTGGGTAAATAATTTGTAGGTAAATTCATGGTCCAATAATGTAGTTGAGAGTCAGACATAAGTATTACTTTATTTTATTAATCATTTTATTAATCACGTACTTTTATAGTGTTAAATATGTTTTTTAAACCGGTTTATTTTCGCAAATTATCTATTTTAATGCAATTCCGCATAAAGGCAATTAGACTTAAGTATTTGATATTAATTTCAACTTGATTCCTCTACGCGTTCATGACGAAAAGGTAGTTTATAATTTAAAAAAATATATTTGTTATGCAACCAAAAATTTAATATTTCCAAATTTTTTTTTGTATGTGTGCTATAAAACGTTCCTTCAAGCCAATTTCAAGATTCTGTGTCAACTGGAAGTATCCCTTAGGTTTTAATTCTCTTGGGAGTAGTTGCGAGTTTCAAAATATGCGGCTTAAATTGCTGTTTCTTTTCATTGCGTGGACATAGAAGTTTGAATTTCTACAGCATAAAGGTATTATAAAACCTGAGTATTTAATACGAATTTCAATTTAAATCGGAGGCAGTCAGGAGGATAAAAATTATCGTCCTGACTGCACGAGGAGCTAGCGCCAATTGGGAAATATCATTGGATAGCAGTCTAGTTCGTATACTGTTACAAAAATGTGTTGATTGCCATCGAAATTATATATTTTAAAATAATTAAGGAAGTTAGGTAACTAATGAAATATTTGTGCAATACACAAAGTGAGTCATCACTAGAAGCAACGACCCTTCGCTTTAGATATTTCACATTCATCGCTGTATCGTCGTGTTACATACATACAGGACAACTGTGTAAATTATTCTAATATTTGTACTGAAAGTGAGGAACATAATATTCAGGGTCGACTCATATCTATTGGCACGACTCCGGGTGTCCTGTAGCGCAGAAAGTATATATAATGCACCGTTGTTGTTGGGGGGAGGGGGGAGGTGGGGTGGGGGGGTAATGTCGCGTACCCGGTGCGCGCGCGCAGCTCCCGCCGTATCTCGTGGCGCGTGCGTATGTAGGGGTGCAGCGGGGGCAGGTGAAGCAGGGGGGGCAGGGCCAGCATGGCGCGACGTTATCGCTCAGTCGCACGCGGCCGATAACTGAGCCGTTTCTCCGATCACTTTATACTATTAGTTAGTGTTACGCGGCGGCGATCGTAAGCGATTTTACGAGTAAGACCAAGTTATGAAATCTTACATTCGTGCTCTGCTATTGGACTGTTCTAGTTCAACGCGAGTGCGACACGTTCAACGTTCAGCGTTTCGTTCGTACGAACACATTTATAGTTCTTAAGATATTTATGGAGTGACCGTTGTACATTTTTATTATTTATTTATTATATGTACATATATGGTCGCTCTGCCCGTGCGTTTTAATTCTCTGATATCTTCTAAGATATTCATGTTAATGAAATGCCGTTAAAGGTAACTTTGGTCTACATTCATTGCATATAATACCTATATAAAGATATTATATAGGCCAAAATTGCTTTAAATATAACCTTCAAATAAATTAAATCTTAAACCATAAAAATGTATTGAGAGTTATCCACAGGTCGTAGACATACCATCACGGACTTATTTATAGATCTTCTTAAAATATACCATACTGTATTTATTTCGATTTATCTCTTATGATCTAACCAACATTTGAAAGCACATAAACACGTATTTTTAACGATTTTACACACATATTATGTGCATATATTGTACGTATAAACTTTACCCTTGAATCACTTTCTCTCTCTAATTGTATACACCGCATTAGTTTAATACGATTTTGTACTGGTTGTGTTCTTTGAAAGATCCAAGCGTACAAGTACAAAAAGCGAATTCATTTCATACAATGTAAGATAAAGACGAAAGGTTCTCACCGCTCACGTTCTCGTTCTCTCTCCCTTTCGCGTATCTCTCTTTCTCGTTCACGTTCGCGCTGTTCTCTGCAACAGTTACCAAATGTTAGTGCTTCATATCAACAACAGTATTCACAAGTTCATGAGACGATGTACCGGTAGTGCCTGTGCTGGCACACAGCCACACAGATCACAGCATAATATTATGTAATTGTTACGGTTACGTTAAATACGTTCAATAATAATAATTAGAGTTATGTTACCTCTCTCGTTCCCTCTCCCGCTCGCGCTCACGTTCTCTGTCCCGCTCCCTCTCCTCGCGTTCTCTCTCTCGTTCCTTGTCGCGCTCGTCGCGCCGGTCTTTGCCCCTGCACATACGAGCACACGTCAGCGTGGGACCTACCTACTGCTGCTTCTACTACGAGACTGCTAACGAACAACCATTTATCTATCGCAGTCGTCCAACTTGAGATAAAAAACTATTCATTATTGGGAACGGAACTAATCGAAGGTTTACACGTTCCAGAATGTTTCAAGATATTTTGAAAGTTTTAGTAAATAATTCCCAGCCAGCAAGATTACGAACCTAGTGAAACAAAATATGCGATAGAAGTGGCTTATAAGAAAGGCAGACCTGGAGTGTGGACACAATATTATAGTTCTGCGATGTAGTATAAGCTTTTTTTATGGTATAAGTGATAAGGGTTTAAGGCTAATGTCCCCTCGCCGAACAAAGAAGAGAACAGAAAGAAATGACAGTCACCTGGAGACGCTCCGCCGCCGCCGCTCCTTGTCCCGCTCCCTGTCCTTGTCTCTGTCCCTCTCGCGTTCCCGGTCGCGCTCCTTGTCTCTGTCCCTGTCGCGCGACTGGCCGCGGTCCTTGTCGCGCTCGCGCGCGCCTTCGGGCCGGCCGTTGTCGTCCTTGTCGCGCTTGCGGCGCACCACGACGTCGGCCTCCTCCTGCGTTCAAACGGGGCTCTGAGCGCGGCTCCGACACCGCGCGTCGCAGCCCGCCCCACTCGCCCACTCGCCCACTCGCCCACTCGCCCATCGCCCACCCACCGACACATCCGACCACTCTTCGCCGCAGTTTCACTAATGTTTGCTATAGAGCCTCTCTGTCTCGTATCGCAGGTGAACAAGCCGACGACATGCCTCTTTCACCGATTTATTGGTGTATAGTGAACGGCTAGACTATTCAATTATTTCAAATTCGCTACATCGATATCCAGTACCACTCACTGTGAAGCACATTGCTCTTCAAAGTGACGCAAATTCAATAGCAATAACAAATCAGCAAGCAATGTACAGCGGAATAAAATACAACAACCGTCTCTTGTAAAATCTTTGCATCCAATCGACTAACAGTGAGTATGTCGAGTTTATTCGCCTGCGATTACATATTCTCAAATAATAATCGCTTTCCATGTGGTTCCAATAGTGATTACACAAAAAAATAATGTTATTAGAACGTACACACTAATTAGGCTCAAATAATACATCCAAAGATATGGAACTAACTAAATAATAACAATATTAATCTCATACAATTCACACGCGGCTGTCTGTGCGCAAACCAGGCAGAGCTTGTAGTATTGTACTATGGTGACCAAACTGCTGATAAACATACCTACTTACATATTTCTAAATACATACACATATCGCAGATAAATTACACTCAGACACAGAACAAAATAGTGTTTATCAAACAAATATTATATATATATTGGTCGTGAATGGGAATCGAACCCATGATCTCTGGCATAGCGTCAGGCTTACCAACCAGTGGGCCAACAGGCAGGTCACGGTCGGATGTTGGCAACGTGTGGAACTAACTTCGGCTGATTCCGGCGATACGATAGCGCTGTTTTAGTAAAATTGTGTAAAATATGAAATTAAGCGACTTTATTAGTTACAGTACCGTGTATTAACTTTTAACGTTACCATTCACACGCAGATTTACTAAACATGCCACCACCCTTATTCATTCCGTGGGTGTGGTTAGAGCCGACTAAAAGAAAGAAACTACGCAAAACAACAGTTTAAACAAATTATACACCAACTCGTGTGGCCTTGGGTAGAGCAGGTCAAGCCCCCGTTTCCAAGGAGAGGTCTATGTCTAGTCCACTGACTTCAAATCATATAAAGACGAGTAGACAACACAAGATTCGAGTAGTTTCCGTGTAACCACTATAAGAAATGGTAAGCGATTTAATTAAAAAGTTCTACCCAGAGTGAGGTCGATTTGTTTTTGTATGGTGTAGTTGTCGATGATACGGTGTTGCCAGATAAGTTCACACATTACTAATATAGGTTCACGCGAGAAGAAGGATAAGTTCGTTAAGATTATGTGTATATGAAAATAATTTATTTAGATTTTTATTTTTGCTTATTTAAAAAAAACCGCCTTGTTTTAGTCAATACATAAAGGCGTTATAAAAAGAACTATTCAGAATACAACCAGAATGTCATGACAATCAAAACGCATTTTTGTCTTTTTATTATTTATTTTTCTTATCTGGCAGATAAAGGTCACAGACACTTGTTTACAGACTACCCTCCATTTACTTTGACTTTTTTTTGCCATTGTTTGTGGAATTTAATTTTACAATAGGGTAGATGACACCTTTAGTCAAATAAATAACTTTTATCTCTTTACTCGAAACAGAGTTTAATAAATAAATATGTATTTGATTTGTAGCAACAAATTTTACGAGCTCCATAATCTAGCAACACCAATCACAGTATAACGTTATACGTAGGTGACGTAGTGCGTGGGCGAGTTGCGGACGCGTCAGCGACGCTCTCAGTGGGAGCGCTCTGCGTGCCGAGGGCGGAGCACCCACGGCACGCCCACAATGTATTGCATGTAACAGAATGGACGAACGTTTACGACAAGTCAGCGCCCGCGAGTGTCGACTGAGACACGACAAACAAGAGCACAAGGAGAGAGGACAAACGGACAGGGGCGGCGCGCTGAGTGGTCGTAAAGCGACGTCCGGTGGTAAGTCAACCAAGTGATATTTCATACGCTTGAGGGCGGACGGACGCTTGTGGCGAGTTATCGCGAGCCTAGCTCTGGGCCGCGCCGGCGCCTGCTCTGCGACCCGCATCTGAAAATCGCCACCTCCTCACCACGCGCACCAACACTATACGTCACACTCCTCGCACGCGCCTCGCATTCATCGCACTCCTCGCACTCCGCACTCCCGCACTTCCCGCACGACCCAAGCGACGAGCCGCACCCCTCGGTTCGACCGGTAGCAGCCTCTTTGGACATGTCACGAGGCACCGGACAAGCCCGTCGCTAATTCTGCTACTTTATCCGAAACATATATTTTATTTCAAAGTATATGTAAAAGTGCTTAGTTAGATTTCTAATACGTGTAACCAAAATTTAAAGACAGTGCCTAATTTACAAATCGGTTTCAGACATAAAAGTCGCGATAAATTATGTAGTACTATACTAATTGACTCCATACTGCGGACAAAACTACCTATTGTCTCTTTCGTAGCTGTTTTCCCCTGTATCATATTTTGGTGGCTATAGGGGGCGGGGTGGGCTCGTGGCTGGTGGCTGGCGCTCTCGCTCGTCCGTGGGCGCTACTTACGCGGGCGGCGGCGGCGGCGGCGGCGGCGGCGGCTGCGCTGCGGCGCTCCCGCGATGCGTCGCTCGCCCTACGGCGCCACCCGACCACGCACACGCGAGCCTCGCTCTCCGCGCTCCTCGTTACGTTCCCTTTACCGCCTCGTTCGTCGTCCTGCCTACACTAGAGTGACGAGTAACGTGCGACGGTCGGCGCGTGTGCGTGGTCCGGCGCGGGCCGCTCGCGCACAACTCACGAATGTGCGCTCGCGACCGGCGGCCGTCGTCTCGGAGCGGCTACCTGCGCCGCTCCGGTCGGACGGAACCCGCTGCTGCTTATGAGGTAAATAATATTGTTACCATATGAAAAAAAAAACCTGTGCCGATGGCCCAGTGAGACCGCTCCTTCTCCGGGCGGTAGTCGTTTACGAACCCGAGGCACGTCTCTGAGATCGAATCGATAACGAGACTAATTTAATAAAAGGCGTAGAGTTTCAGAATCCCGGCGCGCCTCGAGCTCGTTACCGCGATAACCGAACGTGCCAAATGTACCGACGCGGTGAAGCTTTGAACGCTTCGTGCCTGGCGTCGAAGGAAACGAGTCCTAATCTTGTCCGACGCGCATGCAAACGTGGACAACGCTAGAGTGAGGACGACAGCGACTGTTCTCTGACACGGCGTCCGATTCGGAACAATTAACGAAATCTAAACTATTTACTAAATGTTGTCTCGTGCGCGTAGGTACTATTTGTGTGCTTTACACGGCATGTCTTTTAAAATAGAACTCTAGCATTAAACACGTACAGTACCTACTTGTCTTTAAGATCCAATTTTAATAAAAATTAAAAATACACATTGTCCGTTTTAGTACTCAGACATTTTCGCTCATGTTTTTTATAAAAAAAAAAAAGCTAAAATGCGTGAAGTTTAACATTAAAAATGGGACTACATATTTACGTTTGTAATTTTTCAACTCGGTATTGAACTTGAAACTCGCGGGATGGGTTTCCGCAACTCGACGACTTCAGTGCGCCTATTTTGCGTGGTGGGATGGCATTATTCGTGCCACCCCAGGCAATATTAAAGTCTATGTTAAAAATCAATTTAAGAAGCAATTCCAAAATAAAAACGTACGTAAGTAATGTACAGCGTTGCCATACGTCCCGATTTTGGCGGGAAACCCAACTTTTGGAATCAAAATTATAATGTCCCGCTCTTTGGGGAGAACTGGCCGGATCCAAAGTGAAGTTAGTTAGCCGTAGTACTGTATCGTCAATAGAATTAGCAGACAATAAAAAAATAAAGAATCTACCATTACATTACAAATAGGAAATGGTACTACACTAGTTCTTTCACGAATAGGGAATGATATAGCAAAAAAACAAAAATATTGAGAATGACCTTTTTTTTTGGTCTTACTCATGTGTCGTAATTTCTGATTAAATGCGATACGTTGATACGTTTTTTCCCGCAATCGACGAAAGAAGCCCCCTTTTTTATTAAAAAGTCTCAAACTAAATAAAATCTGTCACCGCTGGTGTGGTGTGGCAACCAATTTCAAACGCTAACGTTACTCCCACCATCTGCTCGAAGCTCATAATAACTGAACATTGAAACGGTCGTTACTTTTAAACGAACAATGAGTTTCGTACTTTGAGTATTTTAACAAGTGCTCCATTTATTTGTACACCGATATACATGAACTACTATAGAAGCTTGTCGTCCCCACTCCGATAAGATTATGCGTAACGATCGAAAGTACGATCGACGCGTGAATAACATCGATGAAAAATGAAAATCGAGAGCATCGATATGTTGTAGGTATTTGCTTGTAGTGTCCCGGGTATGTGTTGGTTTTGTGTGTGTTAGGGATGTGAGATGTGTGTTTTAAATGCCCGTTTGTGTGTTTATTTATTTTTTGGGTGATTTCTGTAAAATATTTTCTTTATTAAATCTTAGTGTCAGTTGACTTTGAATGAAGGTTAATTTAAAATACATACACAACGAATTTTACATTTGGTTATAACGTGTGAATATCGAACGTTGACCGTGTGACTTGTGTGTGTTGTGTGTCGCATGTGTCGTGTGTCGCGTGTGTCGTGTGTGGGCAGTAGGTGGTGGGTGGTGAGTGGTGGGTGGTGAGTGGTGGTGTGCCGTAATATAACGATGTATGGTGGGTGGACTCACCGTGGCTGGCGCTACGACGCTCAGTGGGACTCATTCAGCGGCACCTACCATCGCGACCAATGCAGAATACAACAATTATGTATAAGCAACGCTTTATCACAACAGACAGATACCGAACCCCTATTCAATTATCTAAGCACAAAGTCCTGCCCACTGGTCAAACCCCAGTTTACGTTTCGATGTATAGCATTTGTAGGACAGTCAACGTTAATCTTGTAAATATACAATAATTGGACAATCTGTTCTAACAGTGTGCACGGTGACCGACCATATCTCATTGTAAACAGTATGTGCCGGATAATACACAGTAGTGTGCGTGTGTGCGGATGTCCTGGGCTATGTCCGTGCAGTTCGGGAAACTTTAACGTATCTATTCACTGACAGATTGGGTTTGCTAAAATGAAGTATTGACATACAAAAGTTCAGATATGTCATGTAAATGAACACTGAACGTTAATTTTACGTTTTATTGAGTAAGGATATTCTGGTCAGCTGGCGGCACGACTCGCGTAAGACGGTTAGAGTCGAAATGCGAATGGATGCCGAAGTCAGAAGACCGGGCTCTGTGCTCTGTGGTGCGTCTTGGGAGATGTTATGTCCAACAGTGGACAACAACGAACATGATGATTCAGTAGATTTTAGACAAACAGCTGGAGCTACGTTTAAATTAGGGTTCATGATTGAGGTTTATTCATTATATTATTTACCAGATTTTTTTAGTCTAATAATATTAAGTACATTAGTACCTACATATATTTTTTCTAGTGGCTTAATTAAGTGAGAAGTTTTAGACCCATTATTAATATTAACACTAAAACGTATGTCAATGTTCAAATATTGTTCGGTTAACAAAGGAGAGTCGAGCGCAGCCCAACCATGTTGTGGTTGCGAGCACTAGCGGCCCTCCGAGCACTCGCCTCGCACCACGAGCACACTCCAGCGACACACGCTGTTAGCCCAACCATGTTGTGGTTGCGAGCACTAGCGGCCCTCCGTGCACTCGCCTCGCACCACGAGCACACTCCAGCGACACACGCTGTTAGCCCAACCATGTTGTGGTTGCGAGCACTAGCGGCCCTCCGTGCACTCGCCTCGCACCACGAGCACACTCCAGCGACACACGCTGTTAGCCCAACCATGTTGTGGTTGCGAGCACTAGCGGCCCTCCGTGCACTCGCCTCGCACCACGAGCACACTCCAGCGACACACGCTGTTAGCCCAACCATGTTGTGGTTGCGAGCACTAGCGGCCCTCCGTGCACTCGCCTCGCACCACGAGCACACTCCAGCGACACACGCTGTTAGCCCAACCATGTTGTGGTTGCGAGCACTAGCGGCCCTCCGTGCACTCGCCTCGCACCACGAGCACACTCCAGCGACACACGCTGTTAGCCCAACCATGTTGTGGTTGCGAGCACTAGCGGCCCTCCGTGCACTCGCCTCGCACCACGAGCACACTCCAGCGACACACGCTGTTAGCCCAACCATGTTGTGGTTGCGAGCACTAGCGGCCCTCCGTGCACTCGCCTCGCACCACGAGCACACTCCAGCGACACACGCTGTTAGCCCAACCATGTTGTGGTTGCGAGCACTAGCGGCCCTCCGTGCACTCGCCTCGCACCACGAGCACACTCCAGCGACACACGCTGTTAGCCCAACCATGTTGTGGTTGCGAGCACTAGCGGCCCTCCGTGCACTCGCCTCGCACCACGAGCACACTCCAGCGACACACGCTGTTAGCCCAACCATGTTGTGGTTGCGAGCACTAGCGGCCCTCCGTGCACTCGCCTCGCACCACGAGCACACTCCAGCGACACACGCTGTTAGCCCAACCATGTTGTGGTTGCGAGCACTAGCGGCCCTCCGTGCACTCGCCTCGCACCACGAGCACACTCCAGCGACACACGCTGTTAGCCCAACACATGTTAGCAGACTTTTGAACAAAGAGATATGGTTTCATTATATAGGAGGTACGTGCTCACTAACTATACACAAACGACTCAACGTCGGCCTAACGCGAGCCGCATCTCGAACAGGGGCTTCATTTGCATTGCACTAAGTAAATGTTAACAAGCACATACACAAAACAGTGTACAATGCTATACCTACTCATCGTCCTATCCACAAATACACCTCACATTATTGTAATGTCGGGACTCAGACCGGGATCCATACATATTGGTATTGTAAACAAAACTGTTCAGAATTAATGTATTTGTAATAAAGCGATGCTGTGACAAAACCCCATCAATTATAACATAACGTAAGAATTGGTGGATGTCTGCACGGCTGCCGGACACAAGCAGCGTCGTGTGAGTGGAGGGGCGGGAGGGGGCGAGGGGGGGGGGCCTTACCTTCATGCTCTCGCGGAACTTGCCGATCTCGCGGTGGATGACGTCACGCTTCTCCTCCGAGATGTCCGCCTCCTCCAGCACGCGCGCCGTCTTAGAGATCGCCTCCTCTGCACACACACACACGCACACGTTCCTTACGATCATGTTCCAAACGAGTGCTCATAGGAATCTTGTTCCTTTTTAAAATCCTCTTCGAGTTACATTTATCAAAGTAGTCATCGAATAGAGAAGTCATCGAGATGACATCGAACGGCAGGACAAAATATACACTGAACCGTGGTAACTGATTTCAAACTCGCGATTTTTACACATAGTTTTTGTTTTCATATATCATATTATGGAATATGAGGCAAACGAGCAGGCGTGTCGCCTGATGGTAAGCGATTACCGCCGCCCATGGACACCCGCAACACCAGAGGCGTCACAAGTGCGTTGCCGGCCTTTGGGGAAATGGGAATGTTGCATAGCGGGTATCATTCCCGATAAAATTATATTTAAAAGGTTACGAGACCTATCTTTTCTGGGAATCCGCTTGTGACACGTTCGAAACGTCGGCACATAGAACTTTTAAATAATTTTATCGAGATTGAGTCTCGCTATACAACAAAAACTATGAATCGTTGTAGTTTAAAGTAGTTATACATAATTTCTGAATATGTTTTCTTCAAACACAGTAAGTGTGCCGTGTCGTCCCGTTATAGAGGGGTCGAGGGGTGGAGCGGTACCTTTCTGCAGGATCTCGTAGTTGTTGATGTCGTCCTGGTAGTCGCGCATGATCTGCGCCAGGCGGCGCTCGGCGCTGTCGTCCAGCCCGCGCTGGCGCGCGTCCAGGTACTCGCCCTCGCCCTCCGTGCCCGGCGCGCCCTCCTCCGCGCCCAGCCGCGAGCGCTGCTCCGCTGCAGGGTGAGGGGGGTCAGTGCTGCTAGCTAGTTAGGGTGGCGAGGGGCGGGGGAGAGGGGGCAGGGCACACACTCACTCTTGTAGGTGTCGACGAGCGCCTGCATGTTGCCGTCGGTGCGCGCCAGCAGCGGCTTGTCGGCCACGGGGCGGTTGCTGAGCAGGCGCACGCAGCGCAGCGCCGCCTCGGGGTTGGCGAACTCGCTGAACCCGAACGTGGACACGCGCTTCCACGACAGCACCGGCCCGCACGCGTTCAGCAGCGCGCGGATCATGGCGTCCGGCGCCCGCGACGATATGTTGCCTGGAAAGTTTATCGACACCTTACGCTCTGCTCTATACTCAAGGGAACCTACTCTTATTATTTTAGATGGTAAATTTTACTCGATGAAATCGTTACTTTATTTTTGAAAAGAAAGAAAAATGCATTCGACGATTTCAGAAAATCGGCTTGCCACACCCGGGAAAATAATTTAAATAAAAAATAAATCACCAGATCTCACCCCTTTAGGTTTTGTTATTGTGGGGATATAAGACCAAGTTTACATTAAATCTTGTGCGAATTTAAACGAGTTGGAACGGCTGGACCGATTTCGACGATCTTAACTCGCCGTATGTTTCACTGTATGTACTTAACATAGTGTTGTCGGAGTCTCACCAATAAACACGGTAATGGGTGGTCCGTCGCTGTCCTTGGCGCCGTTAGTGTTCCTGGTGGGCGGGCGCGCGATCACCGCCTTGGCCTGCGCGGCCGGCGCCGGCAGCAGCGCCCCGCGCGCCGCTCCCCCCACACCCCCTACGCCCCCCACGCCCGCCACCCCCGCGCCGTACGCGCCCACCATCACCTGCAAACGTTTAAACGTTTCTACTCAATCATATCAAACAGTATTAACAGGTAGTAGAGCCATGCTGATTGCAGCACACACGGGTCGGCTCGACCGATACGGTACCACTTTCGTACAGAAGATCTACGTAACAGTGTTCATGCTGTCGTGTTTCTTTCATTTGCAATGAGTATGGTGACCACCACCCTTGAATTCTGCTTATACTTTCTATCACGCCGAGTAGACTCATTTTGGCAAGGATTTATACAAAAAAAACGGAACTTTTCTAAAAAATTTAAATGAATAAAATTCGTTTGAGGTAAAAACGCAGAGGTTGTATTTATATACTATATACTAATACATTGTGTTATGCCCCTGTAATGCTAAGAATCCTCCGACCGAGACCAAGCACCTCGCTCGAGCCTAGTCTGCAGTACTACTCTACAGACTGTATTGGGAATATGTATACAATTCAGAGTGAGAATTTTTCATATTGCTGAACTTCACTTTTGAGGTTTGGTGTATTTTCGTTATATTACCATATATTGAATTATGTTTCTGATTAAATGTGTGTGAAAATCAGCAAGACACCATTGTTAGTAAATATTCTGTCAGTAAACATCTTTGAGGTTTATACTGTTGTCATAAAACCTAGTGCAACAGAAAAGAGAAACAAAACTAAATCTAAGCAAATGGTCAGGAAGTGTACTAAAGAGTATTGTTTACATAATATTGTTTAGAAGGCCCAAATACTCATATTATTAGTAATACAACATTCCATCAATGTTTTAAATGGTTCAAAACAAGGTGAATTAAGTACACTTTGGAGTGTCTACATTTTCCCAGTCCCAGGTGTAATAATTCAACTAAAGCGGTGTCATTTGTTTACCTTGGAATTGATTTCTATGTGAACAAAGGTAACTTTTTTATTCATATTATATACTTCTATCACCTACATAAGGTTTAATGAAAACTTTCAAGTTTACAGTCATTTAATTAAGTTTAATGTTCATTACACAATTTGTGGACATCATTGTCCTCTCTCCATTTGGATCCATACAATGCTGTGAAGTTTAATGTGAACCACCAGGTCTGGGTTGATCCAATTATACTTGCAACTCACTTTTTTGCTCTAGTAGTAGATCAAATAGCACTTATAGTTTAGCAAGATCTATACTGATGTTTATACAGCTAATTGGATGAATAAATATTGCAATGTATGAATGATACAATGTTGAAATGAATATGAATAAAAGTACTGAATATCAGTAAAATCTTTAACAAACAATTAAGATCACCTATTTTATGGTGTTTTAACACATCATCAATCATCAACAACCCATAATGTCCCATTGTTGGGCTCGCGTCTCCTCTCAAAAAAGAGGTTATGGTCATACATCCACACGCTGGCCAAGTGCAGGATGGGCACTGGCAAGACAACATTCTCGTAAAATTCAAGACTGTAAAACTTGGGAATGAGAAAATCTTCAATATTCTCTTCATTGTTTTTTTACTATTTTGTACTACAAAATTTGAAACACACATTATCACCCTTATATAATAATAAAACCCCTGAATCGCGGGGAATGGGAGGAATTAGGTGAACTAAGAAAATGAAAACATAGAGTAGCCTGTGAGACTATACGTCCATACTTAAAGGTTAAGTATGTAGCTCACATATAAGTGTTTACAAATAAATGACATCTTGTCACCTGGTTGAACTCAGGGTAAGTTTTTAAAAGGAAATACCCGGTGTCTGAAGTCAACACACGCACAACACCTTTGGTTGTTCACTGACTAGTTCACAGATAGTGGACTTGTTCTAGTAATCATCACCTACGTGAGGAACACAGAGAGGTTAAACCCCAAGACTTACGTGTGTAGGCATTGGCATAGTGACCACACCCGGTGCGATTCCATACGGCACGAGCGGCGGTCGAGGCGGGTAAGACATTTTACTGTTGCTAGCTCACGCCTGGAGCCACCTCCTTTAACAATCTCAAATGAGCAAAGCCAGTTTCGACAAATCACCAGCACCACCACGACCGGTGACGCGTAAGCACTCAGCGATCACTTCACTTGCAATAATTCAGCTATAGATTGCACTAAATAAATCATATATTACATTAATAACAATATTACTACTATAACACGTAAATCTCAGAGGTAAACGGTATTTATTACAACATAGTCCTCCAACATGGCCTGTTTGTCACTTTGTCGGCCATATTGTTTTTCTGCTCTGTGGTGCTGTGGCTGTGGTGTTAGTTGTCTTTTTAAAAAATCTACCACAGTAATTTACTGATGACATCTAAAACAAATTGTAATCACTACCTTACTAGTAACTTTAAATTAGGTGTTAAACGTAACTTCTGATTTGGATTTATTTGATTACGATTTTATTTCTTATTAGCTGTGCCCGCTACTTCGTACACGTGACATTTGGATTTTCAAGTTATTTTTAATTTTTCACCGTTTTAACCTTCCCTGGACTTCAACAAACATTTCAAAACCAAAATCAGCTAAATAAGCCCAGCCGTTCTCGAGTTTTAGGCAGGAGGTGTTTTAAACATACACTTTAGTAATTCTAACCAAACTTTTTATTTATTTTTAAACAGATTTATTGTTTCTTTTAATTTTTTATTACTAAGAAAATGTATTGGGTCTTAAACAGTGATTAATTTGAAATAATATGAACGGGGAGGGATTTTTTATAGATAGGTAGTGTTTAATTTTAATTGTTAATTTTAGGTGGTAGTGTTTTTAAAGTAATAAATAAATGTACTATAAAAGAAAAAAACAATTATTCTAATTTTCTTATATTATTGTAACAAAAAGTTTTTTCCGCGGTGTTACAGCTTTTCTGTAGTAGGTAACCCATCATAACTTTTAATACGTTGTTATATTAAGAAATCGAACGTACACTGTACTAAGTATCTTTCTAAAGTATTTGATCGAGTGTCCAATCTAAGACTATAAACGTTAATCCATATAAACATGTAAGAGTATAGGTAGATACCAGTTTGTAAATATTAAATGCTGATTGTCCAAATTACTCCTACAATTTTGCGTGTTAAAAGAAATGAAAAAAATATAATAATTACACAACACGGTGGGTATATATTCCCCTACGTGCGTGCTGCGGTTCCGGGTTACAATACGACTGGCGACTGGCTATGCTACTCAAACTAACCCAACACCGTAACGCTAAGTAAGTATTTCTTTTGAGATTTAAGAAAACATTTGAAGTGTAATAATTGAAGATCTTTTTCTCTCGGACTGCTTCGTATCTTTCGTTACACTCGAACGTTTTAGATCGCACGGCACTGATTTCAGCGCAAATTATTACGTACCTAGTAACATTTCTATTGTTTTAAAACATCACTAGTTTGTTCATTTTGAAAGAAACAGAGATCTTAAATAGTAATAGCTTTAGAAAAGTATATAAACTTTCTATAAAGGCGAAATATTCCCAGAACCAAATCGTCCCTCCCTCCTCTTCGACAGTCTGTTCGGTCTCATACGGTGTGTATCAACACAAGACAAAAGTCGAAAACTGTCTCGTCGCGAACCTTCTCGCCGAAGACCGGTTCGGTGTGTGCCCGGCCTAAAGGGGCAAAAAGATTTGTGTAGACAATCAAGACATGACAACAAGAATGTAGACTTTGAAATCACCGGGCATAATGTTAGGATGGTGATGAAGATGAACATAATGTTACACCATAACAATGTTTTGTTTTAGGAACTAATTTATTTTTCAAATACTCAAAGGCTAGATTTTTTAATTCAGCTCAATAAATTCGCACAGGTTATAAATCTCTGAAGTATTCATTTGTGGTTGCAGAGGCATAAACAATAGTGACAATAGTTTACTATTGTAGAAACTTGGCTCACTCTGTGTTACCATTTCTGAAACATCCCAGGTGGCCTAACTAAAAAAGATTTTGGAATAAATCGCATTTATTCAGTTTTAAAAAGATTTATTAGATTACAAGATCGACATCACAAATAAATATTGATATAATAGCGATATGATACAACAACTTCAGCCATAAAATTAAATTATTTAATTTATTTGAAGAAGAACTTAAGTATATTCAAGGAGCTTAGTCCAAATGAAATTAGACATTTTGTTGAATGCAGGAACTTTAGACCAAAAATACAATGTACTATTTCGCCAAAACACAAGAAGGGTGCGACCAGTTCGTTTCCACCGATTTGATAGTTCATCAGGTAGCTAAAGAGATAATCGATCAATCTAATAAGTTTGCATATAAATCCTGATCATACAAATTAGATATATAACATGAAACTTTGATATGATCAGTGACTTTTATTACATAAAAGATATGTTCATGTCATCCGCAGACTGCGTGTATGCCCAAAATACACTGCTCATGCTCACATTGTATACTTAAAGCTCTTTCCTATCATATTTTTGCCTTAAAATCCTTGTGTGACAAAAACTGTGGGATATGGAATACTGGCAACTTTTAATAACATCCATGTTATTTAAAGTTGCTAGTTAGTCGCTAGTAGTTGTTAGTTATTTAAAGTACATTTTGCTGTTGATATTTTACAAATTAAGGCTGTCCCAGTAAGAGTGCAAATTTTAAATAAAACTCGTTTTTTAGAGAGTTATGTTTTTTTTATTGGATTGTAAAGACATGTTCCGATTAAGTATGGAAAATATTATCCGTCAAATGGCTCACGGCTCTGGAAAGGGACCTTTACTCTTTTCGTGAAATTTTCCATGACATTTTCTGGATGTGGCTGTATTTCACCGACGACGCTCTGGGTTTAAGATTTGAATTGTTTGTGGTTTATCGCATAAACCCGAGAAATCACAAAATCCCTCTGCCACAAAGTCACTGTCTCGACTGAAAATTCTTCGAAGTGTGCGAACGGTCTCATTTTAACATTCCAAATTGTTGTAATAAGTTTTCACATTTATAACGCGTGATTTTTTCGTAAATCGCTCCATTTTTAATAATCGGAATAAATATACGTTACACTTTAAAAATTTCAGAGTTGCCACATGATCAAAGAAAAAATGACACTAAATTTAAAAAGTGCACTCCCATTGACACATCCCCATATATACCAACATATACATACACATGTACATATATTATATAGGTATATTATACTATTTACAAATTGTAAATATTATATTATATATTTTACATTTTATACAATTCAAAGAAACAGTAAATAAAAGTCAAATGTGTGAAGAAATGTCGTAACCTAGCTGATAAGTATAGCTAACAAAATGGCTGGACTAAATAAACAGTTATTCGTATTATTACATGATAGTACATCTATTGTTCTTGACGCCAAGGATTACACTACACGACAAAACCGTCGAAATCTATCATAAGAGTAGTTTCTGACAAAAACTTGAACAAAACACGAAACAAGGTATACCTATGTAGTTACATATAGAGAGTCATCGCCTGTGTCACTGAAAAACAAGTCAAAAACCATATCACTAAATACTTATATGTATAGAGTTACTTACATGCACATAATATTACACTCTTTTTAAAAATATTTTGACTATATATAATTATGAAGCTGACGCGTGACTGTTGCCAGTCGATTCTGTACAATCAAATGTCCATTGAAATGTTACTCTTTTTTTGGACTTAGCATCCATTTCTCAGAGGACGCAATTTTATTTTTTAGATATGAAGGAGATTTTAGGGGCTGTCCATTCATCACGTGAGGCTTGATAGGGGTGGGAGGAGGGGGTGTTGTAAGATATCACGTGTATTTATTTTTTATATTTCTTCCGACAGAGGTTGTGTGCGTAGTGAACTAATACAATATTTGGTTCTCACATAATTACACGGGAGAGCCACGCTTCGACATGCATGGGTCGGTTCGACCGGAGTGATACCACGGCCTCACAGAAAACCGGTGTGAAAGAATCGCTTACCATCAGATGATACGTTTGCCCGTTTGCCTATTACATAAAAAAAATACTATTTCTTTAATATTGTGAGGGAACGGGTATCATGTTCCACCCAACACAAAGGGAGGATCCTCCGACCAGGCGAGGTGATCACGCCTGGCGGGTACTGCCCAACAGATGGTGTTGGGATGTTGTATATATGATAATCGGCGCGAGAACTATTTATTTCGCGATTCAGGATTTGTAGTTACTCCGTGTAGTGCGTTACTTCGTAGTTCAGTGTATCTTCGGTAGATGGCGCTGTAGTAGGTTATTGTTGTGTTATATGTGGAAGTCGCTACATCACTCCCCTCCAAGACCGGAGGTGGATAAATTGTTGAGTCAGCTGTCTGTGCTCCGTTGTGAAGCTTGCCAGTGCCAGGAGTGAGTAGTTCCAGTGAGTCGGAACTGAGTGCCGCAAGTTCCAGTGAGTCGGAACTGAATGCCGCTAGCCCCAGTGAGTCGGGGCTGAAGTCCACTGATCCCAGTGAGTCGGGATCGCATGCGGTGCGCGGTGCTGCGGTGTGATCCCCAGTGAGTCGGGGCGGTTGCTGCGTAGTGGCTGGCTGCTGCGTAGACGGGAGAGATGTGCTCTGCTTACATAGACCGTAGGTGCAGTGTGCTGTGCCTAGACGCTGTAGAGACCGTAGGGGTAACCATGCTGAAGCAGTCGCTTCCTGCGTGTGGTGTATCCCCTGTTGAGGCCGAGGTTGCTGGCTGGCTAGAGACTTGCTGTGGGAGTGAATACAATGGTGCTGCTGATCTGCTTCTTGAAGGCTGCTTTCAATCACGTCGGGGTTACCAACACAAAGGGAGGATCCTCCGATCAGGCGAGGTGATCATGCCTGGCGGACTACTGCCCAACAGTTAATGTTGGGATGTTGTATACTTATATGATAATCGGCGCGAGAACTATTTATTTCGCGATTCAGGATTTGTAGTTACTCCTTGTAGTGCATTACTTTGTAGGTCAGTGTATCTTCGGTAGACGGCGCTGTAGTAGGTTATTGTTGTGTTATATGTGGAAGTCGCCACAATATTTCTATAACAGACAAAATCAACCTGCAACCTTTGTCTTAACATTTTTATTATGGTTCTTAATTTCAGAATAAAATTAGATTTTACTTTATAACTGTATTTAAATACAATATATAAAACACACGGGATTTTAGTTAGGGGGTTCACCAGGTTTAAAAAATGTTAAAAAAACCACAACCAACCTCGTGATCAATGGACGGCCCCTTACGAGTAAAATTAAATTCAAGTTTGTGGGGTTAGATACTAGTCCTCCAGCCGCCATCATGGAACAGGGGTGCAAATAGTTTTTATGGTTTATCTGCCAAAGCATAGGACGAACAAAAAATCTTTATAGCTATTAATATACACATTACAATTTGTAGATAATTCGAATGGCAACAAAAAAAGTTTCAAAAAGTTTAAATGTTTTAAAAGGTTGCAAACCCATAAACATGAATTTAACTTTACAGTAACACCTTCGTATCCAAAAAATATATTTTCATCCGCTGAGAAATGCAACCCCAAAGGTAACTATTCAATGGACTAAAGTTTTCATTCGACCAATCGTTCAATTGAGATTTAATAAAAGTTTGGATAACGATTCAACGAACACGACCGCGGTCTAATCGCACGATCGTGGTCCGAAGGTATCTTTATTACATTACCTTACACCGATATGAAGCGATAGCGCGCGCTTACAAGCACACGCACTGCTGATGTTATTGGTCCTTGGGCTTGTCGTCGAGCGCGGGCGGCGGGGCAGGCGCGCGGTGCAGCAGGCGCACGCCCACGTAGCCCAGCAGCGAGCCCGCCGCCGCCGCCAGCGCGCCCGCCTTGGCGCCCACGCACAGCCCCAGCGGGCCGCCCACCAGCGCGCCCACGCACGCGCCGCCCACGTACGCGCCCGCGCGCAGCCTGCACCCGAGCGATCAGTGAGTCATCGCCGCGCACGTACGCGCCCGCGCCCCGCGCCCCGCTCTACGTACCTCTCGGCGGAGGCGAGGTGCTGGCGAGCGGCGCCCACGTTGTCGGCGGCGAGGTCGAGGTGCGCGGCGGCCTGCTCCACGTGGTCGCGCTGCGCCAGCGCCGCGGCCTGCGCGTGCTGCCACACCTCGTGCAGCGCGCGCAGCTCGCTCTGCAGCTCGCTCCAGCCGCGCAGCAGCTCCTCGCGCTCGCCGAGCGCCAGCTCCTGCCGAAGTGCGCCCGCGTTAGCGTGAACCGTTATCGATCGGTCGTCGCGTGACGCCGACGGTCTCTCACCTGGTCGTCCACTCGCAACTGTATCAGTTCCGCGTCTTCCAGTGGTACCGCTTCGTTCTGGGCGTGCGCGACGACCCCCACGGAGTCTGTGGACGCGCCGCTCGCCGCTAGCGCCGAGCTAGGCTCTGTGCGCCGGTTTATCGCCAGTGGAGACGTTCCTGTCGTTAAATACCATGAAGTGTCTTCAAATGGCACGGTTTACAAACGTTCCTTTACTATTCATTACGGTTAGTTTTCAAAGAAAAGCAATAGTGACGATTTCACGATAGACGTTGCAGAATCGTAAAAAAAAGGAAGCAAATCCTCTATCTACTAAATGATATTCATGATATAGTAGGCTAAAATGTCCTTCTTAAGAAGAGGCCGATGTCCTGAAGTGGACTATTAGAGCCAGCTGATGATGATGAAATATCGGTCGGATTGGATACTTTAGAAACATACCGTACCCATGGACATAACTAAGGGGTGTTTTTCCGCTATTGAAATTTACGAGTATGATATTAAAACATTGAGAGACGGGTAGTATACTAATGAATAGACTAATATCTCTTTTGAATTGCCGCTTTATTGTGACGTTACCACTTTTCTGTATCATCATCATAACTGGCCACACACACTGGATATAAACTTTCGTTTTAAGACACTGCGGTATGTAGGATGAGGTGATGGAGCGCAGCTTCACTAGTAGGCGGTGGTCACTATGATCATTGCGAACGCAGATAATGCAACAATGTAGTATAGTGACCCACACCTTGGCGGCCTGAGGAGCTTCTGAATCATTAGGCTTCAGGTCTCACACTCACTAACGAAACGCAAAAGCCCGATTTGTGTCATTTTAGATATGTTGTCGTATGCCAATTGCAAGTGTGAGATGACTTGATGTGTCAGTTTTATAAAATGTTATTGCGACAACATGCTTAAAGTCATTTACGGAAAAATATAATACTATATTTGCCTTCATATGGTTGCGCACGTATGAGATATGTAGTTATGTAGATGACATATGTTTCATTATTAACGAATGTAGAATGAACACATTTCTCTTGTATTGTTAGAAACATGCGAATGCGACAGCGTTCAAGCACACGCAGATAGTGCAGCTTACACCAACACACACATTGTAGCAGTGACCAGTCTAAAGTAAACCTTACTACACTTAATCTGTAGAAAATTTCAATACCTACTCATTCGCTTACTCCTTTGGTTTTTTTTTCTTATCAAAGCAGAAATATTATCAATATTTTTTCTCAAAATTCTAAATAAAAATGTAACATGTTTATGAGTCATTCGTCGTTCATAAAAGAATAATAAGTAGAGTACACGATGGCAACCGCAAAGAGAGCAGTTTGAGCGATTGTTCTAAGGTTTATCCAAAAGGGACGCTAACAAATGATGCAATTGGTGCGTGCACACTCAAACAGACAAGAGCGATCACACGCGTCAAGCCCAGCTCACCCGCACGACGCGCGCCGCCAGCAGACGATTGCACTAGCGCCCTACAGCTGCTCTCTATCACACCTACAATAATAGTTAACTCGTATACATGAATCATTATTCAGCGTGTCTTGATGATATTACGATAAACAAATTTCAAAAGTGACCTGTGAGCAGAAACGGTCAAATAGAATGAACACGTAAGAATAATATACAGGAATACCAAACAGACTTTTTAAATTTTAACCAGTGTATTGTTAAATGCCTCACAAGAATTTAAGCCGAAATATACCGGTTAGCACATCGCAGTTACCGATTTTGGAGTCGTGTCCGATTTACAATGGCAATAGATTCACATTCCAGGAAGTAAGTTTTCTCAATTATCTGTGGAAGCCCAAAAAGAAAAGCAAATTTCGACACTCGATAAAATTAAAAATCCGATGGGTTTCGGTCGGTTCTCTTCTCACCGAGAATCAAGATTCGTGACAAGACTGACCGAGGTAGTCGACGATCGCCTTGAGCGTGGTGTCGCGCGAGCGCTGCGTGAGCGCGTCGAAGCGCGCGCGCTCCTGGGCGCGCACCTGGCGCCGCAGCGCGTCCAGCTCCAGCAGCAGCGCGCGCAGCTGCGCCGCCACGCGCCGCGCCTGGCGCTGCTCGCCGCGCGCGCGCGCCAGCTCGCCGCTCTCCTCATACTGACAAACTAAACTTTATTCCTCCACTCGACAATTTTACATTGTACAAACGATTTAATCTGTATTACACTTTCAAATTCAAATTCATTTATTTACTAAAAAGGTACAATAATTTACAATTAAATTCTTAAATGTATACCTAAATAAAGTACGTTAATTGTTATTTGCCCGATTTAGATTGAATCTGTGTCTCGGGCGGAGATAAAAGAATTTTATCCATTCAAATGTACATAATTAGTGTAACAATAGGTATAATTTAATAACATACATAGCAATTTTGTAGTACTAGAAATAAGTGGGTCAAAAATAATGCGCTAAGACAGCTTAGCTAAATAATATTATTTACATATTTCGAGCATCTGCTCAGTTTGCTCATACGACAAAATTTGTAACCAATTGCGTATTGCGTTTTTTACAACTAACATAATTTAGTTTATAAATACTAATATTATTTCTCTATTTAACCTTTTTTTTACGGGGGTAATGCTTTTCGCACCATACCCTTTATGGGGAGACGAAGGGCGTGTGTGGGACTCCCGGGAGACCGGTCTACCCAATAAACCGCTCGGCGGCCTACCTCGGCAGTCAAGAGGAGCTCCAGGAACGCATCGGCGGCTTTTGGAGTATCCCTGCCGTACCCCATGATCGGTCATGGTACATCCCGGGGTGACCAGAGTCACGCCCAGGGCGGTACGCTGTCACGCCTCACACCGTTTTACACAATAAGAGGCGGAACAACGACCCGCCCAAGACGACACCCCCGGCCGCACCGCGGTGTCACCTTCCCGGGTCGTTTGCAGCGGCCACATCTCACCTACATGTGGCCGCAGCGACCCTTAGACGACGATCGGGGAGCTAGCGGCCTCTACCGCGTCCCTTTCGTCACATCCTTCGTGCAGGATCGGCCCTTTCCCGATTACGCTCTGCAGACTCCTTCTGGAGCATAACGTCCTCACAGAAGGAGACCGCGGCTTCCCATCCCTCACCACTCGCGAGCATTGCCGCGATCAATGCTGGCGGTGACAGGTTTTGTCCGATCTGTCCGACCGGGACTCGACGCTCGGACTCCCACGCAGGGCAGTCCTCCAGTGTGTGCTGGGCAGAGTCCCGTTCGGACCCGCACGCCGCAGTGGTGGCATTTTGGTGTGGCCTGCCGTCGTATTCGATTCAGATACTCCCCCCCGAAGCAACAGTGCCCGGTGAGTATCTGAGTCAATCGGTAGGTGACACAGTCGGTCCTTCTTATCCAAGCTTCGAAGCTCGGCAGAATGGCCCCGACAGCGCGTTGGCTGACACAGCCCTGTATGTCGAGCCGTGCCTGCCAAGCCCGTAAAGCTTGCGCGTGTACGTTCCGCCGTAGCATTCTCTATTTAACCTATTATATAAAAATGGACCCAAAAAAGAAAAAAATCGATCGATTCGGCGATCCATTTCCTTTTCTGAGCTGTTTTCGAAGGATGCTAACTGGCCCAGGTACGGGTATTTTCGACATATTTTATCTCCTGCCCGTCGTCCTCGATCTTACATTTTCTGCCGTTGGTTGGGTTGTCATAAGTTGGGTCTTGGATCGCACTTGGTTCTAGAAGCATTTTTTGCAGTTCTCGGGCCGTGGGTGCGTAAAGTACAATATCGTCGACAAAACAAGGATTTGTCAATTTTCGTTCACCAACGTGTGATGTGTGATGCAAATAAAATTGCAGATATTATAATGGTATTCCTTAGTAACTGAAACAATAAAGTCTTACTTTTTGCCTTTTCCAAATTACTTTCATTCATTTTACAATTTACTACGAAATATTTTAAAAATAAAAATAAGTACACTTTAAACATAAATAAATGAAAACATTATTTTCTTCTTCTTCTTTTCTTTCTTTTAATGAGAAGGCAACATTGGCAACCAGCCGGATCAGCTATTTCTGCCAATGTCAAGTATTTATAGTCTTCAATTCTAAGTATTTGAGTCTTCAAGTCTTGATCGTGATGAAATTAATGACAAAAATATACATTATGTGGATGACATAAAATAGGGAACGTCTTTCGAAAAATTTTTTTTTATAATTTTATATTATTTTTATTCCATTAACGTGATTGACGTCATGTCAAATTTGACTTGCACAGGTTCAGAAATATGTGTTTGATACATATAGTACGAGATCCGGCTGCAGAATCAGTACGTTCATCGAGTATTTGCTAAAAACCAAATTTTTACGCATATTTATGATTAGGAGAATGTATATCTACCAAGTTGCCTATCAAAATGTGGCCGCTAATACTTTAAATTACACTCTGAAAAATCACGGTTGTCGTTGCGCACTTGGCCGCACCTCTTCGCAGCCTGGTAAACAGATATGATTTTGTTACATTCATACGAGTACGTTCATAACGAACATTTATTATTTATATATAGGAAATTAAAACTAAGTATTTTTTTTCTGTTTATTATGATATACGGTTGCTTAATTAAATCTGGCCGCAAATGAGGGTTGCTATCTGTTAAAAATAGTAAATATTAAAGACTCACTCTTAGTGAAAGAGAGTTAACGCGTAACATCACTAGTCAGACGAGGATAGCGATAGCCAGCTGTACGATGCTTTAAAGGCATTGCGTATGCGGAATGCTAGTATAAATATGCTAGTATATGCATAAATTTATAGGCCTCCGGTATCCTCACTCACTCGGTGAAACACAGCGCACACGTTATTTCACACCGGTTTTCTGTGAGGCCGTGGTATCACTTCGGTCGAGCCGACCCATTCATGCCGAAGCATAGCTCTCCCACGGTTAAAAGCTCTGCTTAGCTTGGGACTAGATGGCGTTGCGTGTTAGATATCCGAAATATTTATTTATTTATTATTTATTATTATCAACGAGGGCTGCCAGGTTGGTAACCAAGTACAACTGTTTTTACTTGGTTATAACTAAGAAATACAACATTTGGTGTATTGATCGACAGTCCGATGACCGACTGGTAGCTATGTCGGACTCGAACCGACTAAAAACCGCAAACCATCTCAGGTACTACAAGCCAGGGAACCAGATGCACCTTCGAAAGGAAATGGAACCCTGATGTACCTCGGGCCATTTACGGTTTGTAGATGGGTCATCTGTGTAGGAACCCTGTTGGTTCTTTTATATTTATATTTATTTATTAAGTTTAAACTTTATAGTGCTTGTGCCGCCGCCGCCCCAGCATGCTTCTGCTAAGGAGACTGGTTGCCTCACCTGTCACCCCCAGGCTTGTGCTTATAGAGAACGAAGATTGCATTCAACACTTATAAAACATATATTTAATGCCTGGGAAAACGCGCAAGATGCTATTGGCGTTTTCTGTGACTTATCCAAAGCATTTGACTGCGTTGAACATCAAACGCTTTTGCGAAAACTCAGGCACTATGGCATTAGGGATACTGCACTTGATCTGGTTGCCTCGTACCTTGGGGACAGAGTTCAACGAGTGGATATAAATGGAAGTAGGTCCTCCGGATTACCTGTCTCAATGGGCGTGCCACAGGGCTCAATTCTGGGTCCTTTTCTCTTTCTAGTGTATATTAATGATTTACCTTTCTTTGTGCAAAATTTCTGTGATGTAGTACTTTTTGCAGATGACACTTCGCTTATTTTTAAAGTTAATCGTAATCAGAATAGTTTTGATGATATTAACAGATCACTTACACTAGTCCAAGATTGGTTTACAAGCAACAACTTACTATTGAACTCGTATAAAACTAAATGTATAAAGTTCACTTTGCCTAATGTTAAGAAACTCAACACGAACATTATAATAAATAATGAAATGATTGATCTCGTAGAGTCAACTATGTTTCTAGGAATAACCTTGGATCATAAGCTTCAGTGGGGCGCCCATATATCGTATCTAGCAGGGAAACTGAGCTCCGCGGCATTTGCTGTTTGGAAAGTTCGCCAGTTAACTAATATTGAAACTGCGCGAATAGTTTATTTTAGTTATTTTCACAGTGTCATGTCATATGGTATTTTACTATGGGGCAAGGCAGCTGATATTCAAACCATTTTTGTAATTCATAAACGGGCAATTCGTGCGATTTACAAACTTAAAGTTCGAGATTCTCTGAAAGAACGATTTAAGGAAATAGGTATTTTAACAGTAGCATCTCAATATATATTTGCTAATATTATGTTTGTACGAAAAAATATAGATAAATATAGTAGCAAAAGTGATCATCATTCACTAAACACAAGGAATAAGCACAAATTAGTAGGCCAATATTATCGCCTTAACAAAGTCCACAATTCATTTGAAGGACTTGGTGTGCGTTTTTATAACAAAATTCCTGTCGAAATCTTGAACTTACCCCTACAAAAGTTCAAGAGTGCCGTTAAGAGTCGTCTTGTGGAAGGGGGCTATTATATGATAAACGATTTCTTGACTGATACAGTGCCTTGGATGTGAGTGAAAGTGAAATAATTTATTGGATTGTAATTAATTCTTGACATCTTATTCTGCATTTATTACCTGACATTTGAACTTTGTTAAGTTGAGGCGATCTGTGTTTACATTGTTGGAGCGTAAATAATTTGTAGGTATTTATTATTTTATTACATTTTGAACGTTTTTTTCTTTTTCTCTGGGACCAGTATGTATGCACACATTGCTTTTACTCCTTGATGTGTAAGTGATTGCAACCTTATATGCTATGGACTAAATTTTATTATTTTATTAGACAAAAAAATTATTTTCCTAGCTTTAATATCTTATTAGACCGCTTTCTAGCCTTTGTGTTTTGGTTGCCTTAACTTGCACATAGAAATACTGTTGTCAAAAACAAACAAGCTTTGTATGAATTATCTGAAAAGATGGTGCACATGAGTTTCTCACCAGCTCTTCTCATGAATGCAATACCCATCGGAGCTGGTACTTGGATTGATTTCAATTTAAACCTTTGAGTTGAATTGAAATCAATCTAAGCTCCGGTAATTCAAATCATCTCAGTGCATTTAGTATTAGGAGTTTTGTTTTATATTTTTATGTTTGTATTTTTGACGTGTTCAAGTGCCTTTTGGGGCCAATGGAAATAAATGGTTTGAGTTTGAGTTTGCAAACGATCTCCGACGCCCGAGTTGTCTGATGTTTATCGGACCTTACTCAATATTATAACTGTGAATGTAAGTTATTTTGTGCATAAGAAACTACTAACTGTCATTAGAAAACTACTTAACTCATCATCATGAAACTTTATACACATATTCTTGGAGGTATTAGAAGTAATATAGGATACTTTTTATTAAATTCGAGCGAAATCGCGGGCGAAAACTGGTGAATAAATATTAAATTTTTATTATTATTTAATTTTATTTATTTAATCTTAAATAAATGTACTTTTTTTTTTAATAAATATGTTTCGGACTTTATCATATTAGTAATAGTAAAATTTTGCATCTTAGGTATTTTCAAAATCAGAGCTAATTTAAAAAAATCAATTGTTTTCGTATTCAGTAACCTCAAAGCAGTACAAAAATATAGTATTCAATTCAAAATTCAAAGGTACACAAAAAGATTTATTTTGTAGACCAGTGTTATCAGAGTTTTGTGATAACATTTATATACAGTCAGTCAGAAAAAACTATAGTTTAACATGTATGAGCTTCTAACACATTTACGTATACAAGTCAATAGTGTTCAAGTGCTGATTCCGATGATAAAATTAATAATAACAACTTTGCAAAGAAATTAGCTATCGTAACAAAGAAGTTGCTAAAAGACGCTATCTATGTTTGTCTTTCAGTACTGGCGTCCCAAGACATCCCGATTTTTTTTTTAAATTGTAACGTCCCGCCTTTTGGGGAATAACTGGCCGGAGGCTAAATATGAAGTTACTTTGTTAGCAGTAGTGCTTTATTGTCAATAAAATTGTCAGGCAATAAAAATTTAAAGGCACTACTGCCACTAGTTCTTTCAAGAATAAGGGATGATGCAACAGAAAGCCAAAATTTTGCTAAAAACCTTTTTTTTGGTCACTCTTACTCGTATGTCGTAATGATTAGATACGTTGTCGATACGTTTGTCCGTTTTCGACGAAAGAATCCAGCTTTTGAAACCCCTATTTGACAAAAATAAATCTGTTCTGTACCCATTTATTTCGAAGGATCAATCAACAGCGTCGAATAGTTTCATTAGAATGGCGCATGTCAGACCAAATATCTCACTCAAACAAAGGAAACTAGAAATAGAGCACCGATCGAACTCACCTTGAGAATGTTAGCTTTGTGTTGACGCAGTAGATCTAAGTGATGCGGTATAGCAACCTCGTTGAACTTCGTCAACGACAGTTCCACTCGTTTTAAGGGTAACTTATTGTCATCATTCATTTTGGTTTTGTTACATAATGTTCCTATGATATTTTATTTATTAGATTAATGTTTTTTGAAATCAAAAACAGCTGACTGTTATTTTCATATTTTGACAAATGTCGTAATCAATTTGACAACAGACCATTGATTGTAGAAAAGAATAGACAACTGAAATAAAATGTGTCTATGGTCGCAAATATAGTTTTTTTTATTGTGTAGGGGGCAAACGAGCAGATGTATCGCCTGATGGTAAGCGATTACCGCTGCCCATGGACACCCGCAACACCCGAGGTGCTACAAGTGCGTTGTATAAACAAACTTTTTTAAGTTGCAATTCTCCAGATATGGGGCTTACGTGCTTCTAAAGAACACTGCCCTGGGTCAACGTAAGTTATTTTAATAAAAAAGAAGTTACCTATTCCATATTAATTGTTATTTGTTATCCGATATTTAGATTCTTCGATCGATCATGATCATGTTCATTTAGTACGTGGGAATTGGTAATAACTTCCATGTACAGTGTTTACATTTTAATCTATGGTTGTCAGCATTGCTTTGCGGGCTCTCAAGTCTCACCCAGTTGCACAAACACCCAGTTGCACAAACACCCAGTTGCACAAAGCTTCATTAAATTTTAATGTCGACTTTAATCGATAATGAACCATTAACTTGTTGCACAAAACAACATTAGTGAAAAATTTAATGCTCCATTAACTTTAACTAATGCAATGTCAATAAGACATTTTCACCCAGTTGCACAACTGAAGATGATGAGTGTTAATTGGTCATTGACTAATGACGTATTTTAATGAAATGACCAATTAACACTAATGAACCATTAATTTTAAAGACGTTGCTCAAAACTCATAACGCTCCTTTAACTAAAAGCTATTATATATATATATATATAATGAAGCTTTGTGCAACTGGGTGTTTATCCCAGATTCCTGTTGCACAAAACGACATTAGCGCCATTTTGACGCTAATGGACCATTATCTTGACAGTTTGAGGTTATAATATTTAATGACTGGTTACTCGCTCATTAAAGTGCTCATTAACGTAATTTCTAATTTTTTCCCGATTTCGCATAATATTTCAGTGTGTTTAAAGTGTAATAGGTCTTTACCTATGAAATTGCGTTTCTTCAGTACTGGTCATTTCAAATAAAAAAAAGTTTGTAATGGCTCTGTATTCTAAATTCAAATTAATTTTGTTTTAAAACCATGACATTCTATTTACAAACTCAGTCTTTTGTTTTTTGATTAGCGTTGTATTTTCATTACATTTGAACATTTTTCGTCATAATGGATACTTTAAAAATTCGTGTAATTATGGAATATGAGTTCCGTCGTGGCACCAACGCGACACAAACGGCACGTAACATCAAAAACGTTTACGGAGAGAACTGTACAAACGCACGCACAACCCTTTATTGGTTTTCCCGGTTCCGTTCTGGAAATTTTGACTTGAAAAATGAAGCTCGTGGTCGTCCGGAGACTTTGGTTAACAATAATGAATTAAAGGCGATTGTGGAAGCTGACGAAACTCAATCTACAGCTGAGCTAGCAGCAGCTTTTAATGTAAGCATCAAAACAATATTGATCCATTTGCGACAAATTGGCAAGGTAAAAAAGCTTGATAGATGGGTGCCCCACGACCTTAACGATCGCCAGCGCAACGTACGCGTCTTTAGAAAACGGCATGAGCATTAATGCAGATGTGTACTGTGAAGAACTGGAGAGAATGATGGAGAAGCTTGGTCAATCGGTCGTCCCCACTGCTCCTTCACGACAACGCGCGACCCCATACTGCGAAACAGACAGTCTCCAAGCTGCAAGAGCTGGGGTTGGAAGCTCTCCCTCATCCGCCATACTCACCAGATCTTGCACCTACCGACTACATATTACTTTTTCCAAAATTTAGACAACTTTTTAGTGGATAAAAAATTCAATTCCCGAGAGGCAGTACAAAATGCCTTTGAAGAGTTTGTTGCCTCCCGTCCAACTGAATTTTACAAGAAGGGCATCAATAAACTGCCAATGCGTTGGCAAAGATGCGTCGATTGCATGGATGATTACTTCGAATAACAGAAATATAAAAGTTTGAAAAAATAAGTACTTTCACTTATTGCATACAAAATGGCAATTTCATAGGTAAAGACCTAATATATTATTATTTTGTGTGATGTTGCTCTCAAGTCTATCGTCATTATCTGACCCAGAAGATATTTCTGAAAGACGTCAGATTCTGGACAGAGTCAAATTTGCTGGAGAAACAGACAAATGCTGAATATAACTATTAGAAAAACCTCAACAGTTCTTCAAGTGATTGTGGCATGTGCAGTGTTACACAATATTTGTATCAAGTTAGAAGTGGAGCCACTAAATGATAATTTTAAATAATGTATTCTCAGTTTAATAACTTTTTATCCACTTTTAATGTACAAATAAACTTTGTTTATAAGTATATGTTTTGATTTATTGAGTTTCCAAAACATTTATTATAGGGTGTTTTTTTAAGCTAGATAGAACTTTAAATTGTAAAAAGTAACACAAAAAATTAAATTTTGATGAAACTTTTTTTTTTATTTGTTTCAGTATACTCTGACAAATCATCATGAATAGACTCACGCTTGAACAACGCTACGAAATTATCCAAATTTACTTTGAAAATCAGTCGTCGATTCGCGCAACTTATAGACGACTTCGTCATTTGTATGGCGTATAACACGAACAATGCTGGCCTCCAAGGCGTCAATTGTTGCTGGTTTATCAGCATAAACCAGTGACTTCACGTAGCCCCACAGAAAATAATCGAGAGGTGTCAAATCGCACGACCTTGTAGGCCAATTGACAGGTCCATTTCTCGAAATCAACTTATCGCCAAATTTTGATTTCAATAAGTCGATGGTTGCGTTCGCCGTATGGCACGTAGCGCCATCCTGTTGAAACCACATCTCCTCCGGATCAATGTCATCCATATTTTCAAACAAAAAATCATTGATCATGGTGCGGTAACGATCTCCATTGACCGTAACGCGAGCTCCGGCCTCATTTTTGAAGAAATAAGGTCCGATGATGCCACCAGCGTGAAAACCGCACCATACGGTGCATTTTTCTGGATGTAATGGAGTCTGTAGGGTCTGTTGTGGATTGGTCTCACTCCATATGCGGCAATTTTGCTTATTAACAAACCCGTTAAGCCAAAAATGCGCCTCATCGCTGAACACAATTTTGCGATAAAACAGTCGTCTATAAGTTGCGCGAATCGACGACTGATTTTCAAAGTAAATTTGGATAATTTCTTAGCGTTGTTCAAGCGTGAGTCTATTCATGATGATTTGTCAGAGTATACTGAAACAAATAAAAAAAAAAGTTTCATCAAAATTTAATTTTTTGTGTTACTTTTTACAATTTAAAGTTCTATCTAGCTTAAAAAAACACCCGTTATAATGAAATGTAGTAGACTCATATGTTTCATTGTGAAGTGAAAGAAATAAAGTTTTCTTTCCATTTCATCACCTTGGTACACAATTCACACAAGGCAAGCATAATTACATATTTACTTATCTATGAAATGGATATACAAATTATGAAAATGTAATAAAAACAGTTACTTTAATGTTAATAATTTTATTTATCTATTATTTGTCAGTGAGGGAATTATTCTTCTTTTTGAGGATGTGCATTTTTCAATTGTGCTCTTGTTTCATTTGCATAAGTCCATCATAATTTTTCTCCTTTCCAAATCTGCATTTTGGCATTTTTTTAAAAGTTTTAAGTGATTCTGCAGACTATTTCTTCAGAATTTTTCTTGGTTTGCATACTGAAATGTAAACAAGCACATATTTAATAATAATTTACCAGGACATGATGGACACACAGAGCCATCAACTTCCAATATAAGCTGAAGCTTTTACTATGGGTACCAGTAAACCAATAATATACTTCTTTTGTAAACCCACATACTTGACAGTTGACGTAAAGCACCCATACCAACACAAATAGACATGTTCGTGGTTTCAAAAGTTTGTACCATGCATGATTCGAACCCACACCCCTAGTTTCAGAGAGTGAGTTCACTACTACTAAACTTTAGTCAAATAGAAATGTTTGTAAGCAGTAACCAAACCAATCAATGTGTGTTGTAAGTAGGTACATACTTTTCTTCTGGTGGAACATTTTGTTCTGAGCCGGTGTGTCAATTCTCTTAGGTGTTGGCACTGGTGATTTCATAGCTGAAAGAAATTCAGTGTTTTATATGATTATCAAATTTATTAATTATGTAAAAATAACACAAGAATGCCAATGAATAATGAAGTTATACTGTTAACAACAAAAATTAGAATTTGCTATTGACTCTGAATTTCAGTTTTGGTTTTTATGTAGGTATTTTGTAGGTATTCTCACTTACATTACTTTCTCCAACATCTTTCCTTGATTTTTGCTTTATATTGTCATACAAAGCTTTTAGTTGGTCAGTGTCTCGGAGTCCGCTACTGCAATTACTATTGAATTTCAAAGTAATATGATGCCAGACCTCCTTTTTCTTCTGTATAAAAATACCACCAGTTTTTTTTCTACAATATGCTTGTACCTGAAATATTATTTTACGCATTACTCTTCAACCATCATGGTAAAATTGCTGCATACTGCGTACTTATAAAGTTGCTTTAATATAAATACAGGAAATGCAGTTCGAAGAACCAAATAAATAAGTACTCACTGCATAACGAGCTCTAAGAGTAAACTCTTTTCCTCCTGTGTGTAGTTTGCTCCACGTTTTCGCACTTGTTTTAGCGACATTTTGGTGCTCAATGTAACTTAAGATTTATTATTAAACGACTCTGGAACACTACTTATAGTTGATGTTTACGATATTTAAATTGAGCTTGACCTTGACAATATGTTCGGTGACGGGATGACATTGCCGTAAACGTTTTGTTTTACCATAAAAGTAAAAAAAAGTTAAAATTTACAACAAAACAAGTGAACAAAACGCAGCAACTCATTCATTACATTCACTATAATATTTTTTTGCTTGGAACACTATTTAATGCCGACATTAAATAGCTTTATGAGATAAAATAATTAAAGGAGCGTTATGAGTTTTGTGCAACGTCTTTAAAATTAATGGTTCATTAGTGTTAATTGGTCATTGACTAATGACGTATTTTAATGAAGCTTTGGGTGTTTTCTATGTATAATATGTATGTATTTCCAAAAAAAAAAAGTATATATGTATTTATATCAGTTGTCTAGTACCCATAACACAAGCTCTGCTTAGCTTGGGACTAGATGGCGTTGTGTGTTAGATGTCAGAAATATTTATTTATTTATTTGTGCAACTGGGTGTCTGTCAGTGATGCCAACGCCGGGGTTTACTCCAAATTTAGTGGGAAAAAATCTATACAGGGATTTTTTTAAGGGGTGAAAATTTTTGGGAATATTTTTAGGGATAAAATTTTATTTGTATTTTTAAAAATCGATTGTATGTTTCCAGTTTTAATAGATGACACTGTATGCATTTTTTATTATACTCTTAACAGCTGACAGCTAAAAACAGTCGGTTATAATTGTTAGTTTCTGCATTGTGCACTATCTTTTTTAAAAACAAATACCAAATATAAAATACCAGGTCTAAAGAAGAGGGAGAAAAAGTTTCTGGCTATTCTCAAAAATATACTACTAAATGGGAAAAAGATCATGAACTGAAAGGTATGTATGAATTAATGTTATTATAATTATGATATGACACTGGAATCAACAGACGTTTAAGAATTATTAAGAATTTTTTTATTCATTTAACTTAACTAAAAAAAATTCTAAGATATTGCACTTAATTTTTTTAAATTTCTACATCTGGTATTTTTTATATAATAATTTACTTGTTATAAAAATCTAAAGAAAAATTTTAATGTCCATTGATTTTATGTATAATCTGAAATAAGCAATTTTGATTGTCCAGATTTAATATTTTTTAGGACAACTCCATAATTTAGGCAATTTTAGGGGTTTTTGACACAAATTGTAGGGATAAATATTTTTGAGAGTTGGTAACACTGGACTCTGTGGCTCTGTGCCTGTGTCTGTCAGACAGAAAGACAGGTCTGAAGAATATTTTAAAAAATTTACTAAGTTGTCGTTCGTTGATGTAGTACGTATCTCTGGTGAACTTGTGGTGATTTTTTGGTGTAACCAAGTGCTAAGACTTTTACATGTTTTAATGTATTTTAATTTGTAAACTGGAGCACTTTATTGTGTTCTCAGCGACATATTACCAGCAACTATGAATATCGACACAGGTAAGTGAAATATATTTATGTTTAACCTCAATGTGAAAACATTTTGATGTTTTTAGAGTCGAATAACATTAATTTTTGTTCAATTAAAGTATCAACCTTAAGATTACAATAAATTTAAAGATGGTATAGAGACTATAAGTTTTTGAATGAAAAAAAATATAAATTCCCTACATTGTAATGTCAACATACTAGCGTACATTGGTAATTAAGTTTCGCCTTCAGAGTACAGTTGATGTCTACTAAATATAAACTAATCAAATACGTGTTATTTTTTACCACATGCAATTATTATTATCGAATTATAAATACATTAATGCTGAATTAATATTCTTTTTATTTGGGAGTGTGTCTGAACATCTCCTTTGCACTGATGCTAGTAAACACGCTGTTGGTTAAAATGGTTTAGTAACGCCCAGCTTGGGAGCTTGCGTTACACCCTACTGGCTAAATGTGGAACTGATACAAAACTAGTGTTTATTAAATGGAGATCTAACACTGTAGACATTCCATCATCTCATTGCAAGTGCTGTATGTTGATCTTTAAATGTTACTGTTGCCATATAGTCCAAGTATTGAATTTGTACACCACAAACATGTAGTAATACATATTCTATGAAATGGAATCCAATGTTTTTATATGTTGAATATGTTCGTAAACAATGTCATAAGTAGTTTGTATGTAATGATAAATGAATGATCAAGTAACACTTATGTTGCTCCAGGTGGCAGACGCTCCCGTTCCCGCAGCACCTCTGTGAGTACTGATATAATTCAATTCCAACCTTTAAATATAATAATTTGGTACTTTATGCCAAGGCTATACAGTTTTACTTTTTGTGTTTAGTAGTGTTTAGAGTTTGTCTTCCTAAACTCTTCTTAACATGAGTTTATTCTTGATATTGTGCAATAAAAAATGTGCTATTATAGCATATTCGACTAGTCATGAGTCAAAAAATGTGCCAAAATTTCAAACCCCAACAATAACAATATCGAAAGTTATAAAGGATTAAAGGTTATGTTACTCTAAAGAAAAATTCAGGCAAATAAATCTTTTTATGTATAAGGTACAAAGAACAAATAGAAATTATTGAAACTGTTTAAAAAAAAAATCTGTCGAGTTTGTTACCATTGGTTCCAAAATATCCAGGTTTTTTAATGCTATCTATATAATACTAGTATTAATATACTAAGACCAAATTCAATGTAACCAAAACATTAATTCTTTTAAAACAAGTACCAGAAAATAAAAACATTTGAAGAGTTACAGGATACAATCGCTAAAACTCTTGATATTTTTAGGGACAGTAACAAAACGGATGGTAAGAAATTGTAAGGCATAGCTTAGATGTGACCTAGAATGAGAAATAAATAAAACCTTAAAAGCTAAATGTGATTACTGTTTTATTCATATTATGCAAGTTGATATTTCTTTGCAGGCGGGATATATCAGGATAACATAGGCATAGCCTGTAGGACTCAGGAGGAATATAGATTTCATTTAAACAACAAATGAAATCTTTCCTTGTAGAGATAACTTCTTTAAACGTAATGGTAATGACAGGTGATATTTTATATAAAAATAAAACATGAAATATAGTACGACCATTTTAATTACACATACCATGTATCACAAATAAACTAATTGCAAAATCTCTTACATAAAAAACTGTTATTTGATGTATCTAAAAATTCCTCACCTATTTTATGTTTTTTTTGTCTAGCTGTCACTTTCATCAGATAAAAAGTCCTATGTGTAACTAGCTTTATAATGTCGGTTTCGTTACTGTATCAGTCTGTCTATAATGTCTATATGTTACCGAACCTTTAGTAAAAAAACCGAAGTAATGTAATGTTATTATGGCAAATAAACAAAATCATAGTTTTAATTCACTTTCTCAATAGGCTTAACTAAATACTCGTACATCATTGTATTTGTATAAAACATGGTATTTTTTAATAAACATGGTACAATTACAAATTGGATTAACACAAAACTGACAATTAATTTAGTTCTCCACAAGCTGATTGCACACAAGTCAGTGTGTACATTGAACCCCAGAGCCCCATTTGAGAAGAATTTGTTGTAAAAAAACCGAAATATCCGGATTTTTCAAATCTCGAGGACAACAATTCTGTTTGATTTATACAGAAAACATATGTATAATGCTTTGTATTCGACCATAGCACTAAAGAATAATAAGAAATTGTGCGACAACTCCCGCATAAGGAATATACATCCTGTGTCGCGGGGGACTTTACAAACATACATGTAACGGACACAAAGAACACCCAGAATCAGGACAACATTTTGTGGATCACACAGTGATGTCCCACGTGGGATTTGAACCCACGGCACTTGGCGCATTGCAAGCGTTGTAGTGAACGCATAAACCGCTAAGCCAGCCGTGCAGTCAGTCATAATGTTAGCGTGGGTAAATAATTTACCTATTTAATTCAATAAAGTTTTCATTTAACACTGGGGACACACCAGAACTAAGGAGTCTGATTAAATGATAAGCTGTTAATTTGATATTAACCCCAAAGTTCCAATTAATGTTGTATTTATGGCATCATTACGAGAAACATTGTTTAATACTGAAATATCATCATACAATTATGTGTCTTAATGTTTCAGGCCGGATCAAAGATGTCGCACGACGGCTCGCAACGATTACGGCGCATCTCAGACTCAGGGTCGCGTTCCCGGTCGCGTTCCAAGTCGAGTTCGCGGTCACGGTCTAGGAGCAAGTCACGTTCTCACAGTAAATCCCGTTCCCGTAGCAAGTCCAATTCGCGCAGTAAATCTCGATCCCGCAGCAAATCCCGATCCCGTAGCAAGTCTCCATCCCGCAGCAAGTCCCGATCCCGTAGCAAGTCTCGTTCCCGCAGCAAGTCTAATTCACACAGTAAATCTCGGTCTCGAAGCAAATCCCAATCCCGTAGCAAATCGCGGTCGCGCAGCAAATCACACTCACGTAGTAAATCACGGTCACGTTCTCGTAGTGGTTCACGGGTGCGATCACGCTCTCGCTCCGATAGCAGATCCCGATCTCGTTCTGGATCTCCCGCAAAGTCACGCTCCAACTCGCCTGCCAAATCACGCTCAGGGAGTGGTTCGCCGCGCAAATCGAAGTCTCGCAGTCGGTAAGTAAAACATACTTTTTTATTTTATTAGGAGAACATGATTTGTTACACATTCAGTACTATATTTTTAGAGAAAAAGAGTAACAAAAGCAAAAAAAAAAGAATTTACTATATTTACTTCGATGTTACATATAATATAAACTAAATTTTAATAAATTTTAATGTATTTCGGCAAAATTCGATTTATTAACACAATTCTCTTTCTTGCTAAATATTATGTATACCGTTATAATTGTATATATTTAAAATTTTTGTTTGTGTTCTCGTGCAGATCTCGGTCCAAAAGTGGTTCAAGATCTCGTAGTGGGTCTCCAACTAAAGCAAGATCCCGAAGTAAATCTGCGCGATCCCGTTCTGGCAGTCGTACTTCCGCACGCTCTAAGTCTAAAAGTGTATCTCCGCGAGCATCGAGGTCACGAAGCAAATCTCTCGAGAAGATGGAGGTTAACGATGAAGTTAATGACACAAAGGAACTTGCTTCTGCCGATAGAGTCACTTCACGATCTAAGTCTAAATCGCCGTCTGGTTAGTGCTATTCACACATTATAACAAATTATTACTTGTAGAAGGTGTATGGTCATTCATGTTTATCTTGCAATTTTCAGATAAACGACCTTCTCGTTCGCGGTCTCGTTCAGCGGGCTCTCGTAACACTAAATCGAAGTCTCGCTCACGCTCTCGATCTAAGTCTCGGTCTAGGTCAAAGTCAATTGAGACAGGTATAATGTTTTTTTATTTATTGAGACACAGTTTATATATATTATATTTCATATGTTATAAAATGAATATGTTTTTGTTATATTTCAGCAAGAAAACGTTCGAGATCGGGTTCACGCAAGTCTCGATCTGGGTCTGGCTCTAAATCTCCTTCAAAGTCCAGATCGCGGTCTCGTTCCAAGTCTAAGTCACGCTCTAAGTCCAGATCTCGGTCGCGATCGGGATCGGCAAAGTCACGATCCAGGTAACGCAACGACATCTATGACTAGGTATCTACGTAAGTTTTTGTGCTCGCCTCCTCGCTAAGTTCCAACTTTCATTCTGTGCAGGTCACGTTCGCGATCTCGAACCAGTTCGCATTCGGGTTCCGGCTCACCGTCACATCAAAGTGAGTAACGAACGACAGACGATATGCGTATGTGTTTACCGTCATCGTTATCGAACGCTGTAAAATAACCACAGATCGTTTTACAGCCAAAAAAAGACGCACCGTCAGGTTGGAATCCGACGACGAGGGCGGCGAGCGGGACCGGCCCCCCACCCCGGCCGAAGGGGAGAAGGAAACCGAACCCGAGACGGCGAAGAAAGACTCGGAAGGGGATTCTTCGGACGACGAGCTAGCGCCGGACTCTAAGAGCGCGGAGATGTCGGGCGGCATGTCCGACTTCGAGCTGATGCTGGCGCGCAAGCGGGACGAGCGGCGCGGCAAGCGCCGGCGCCGGGACATCGACATCATCAACGACAACGACGACCTCATCGCGCACCTGCTGCAGCAGATGCGCCTCGCCGCCGAGGAGGACCGCGACCTCAACAAGCGCAACCAGCCCGCCGTCAAGAAGGTACTGCCCTCTCCTCCCCTCTCTCGCTCCTCGTGCTCCCCGACTCGACTCGCACGGCCCGTTCTAACGAGCTTCTCTCCCGCCAGGTGTCCATGCTGAAGTCGGCCATGTCGCAGCTGATCAAGAAGGACCTGCAGCTGGCGTTCCTGGAGCACAACGTGCTCAACGTGCTGTGCGACTGGCTGGCGCCCATGCCCAACCGCGCGCTGCCCTGTCTGCTCATCCGGGAGAGTATTCTCAAACTGCTCACGGACGTACGTATGCACTGACCGCCTGACCTGGCGCGTTACGTATCTGTTCGTACTTCACCGCCACCGCTGACCGTCGATGTCGTTCCTTGCAGTTCCCTTCCATAGACAAGTCTCTCCTGAAGCAGTCGGGCATCGGCAAGGCGGTGATGTACCTGTACAAGCACCCGAAGGAGACGAAGATCAACCGCGAGCGCGCCGGCCGCCTCATCTCCGAGTGGGCGCGCCCCATATTCAACCTCTCTACCGATTTTAAAGGTAATCTTACATCGACCGGTACCGACGCGTACCTACTATCGTTTGACAGTCGTAGTAAATATACACGGTAGTTAGTCACCCGTTACGGCGTGTACAGTCGTGTGTTTGCGTGTTGCAGCCATGACGCGCGAGGAGCGGCAGGCGCGCGACGAGGCCATGGCGGGCGCGCCCGGGCCCAGCAAGCGCCCCCGCGCCGACGAGCGCCCCGACCCCGCCGGCGCCGACAGGTGAGTGCGTCGGTCCCTGTCCCCCCCTGTCCCCTCCCCCACGTGACCGCACTAACACGCACTTGCGCGCAGGGTGGCGCGGCCGGGCGAGCCGGGCTGGGTGGCGCGAGCGCGCGTGCCCCTGCCCAGCAACAAGGACTACGTGTTCCGGCCCAAGTCCACCAGCGACGTCGACATGTCCCGGGTGAGTGCCGCTCCCTCCGCTCCCTCCGCGTCCGTGTCCGATGAGTGCCGACCTGCACTGTTAATCTCTTGTGTGTTTGTGTGTTCAGACGAGCAAGAAGAAGATGACCCGCTACGAGAAGCAGATGAAGCGCTTCATGGACCAGAAGCGGATGAAGAGTGGATCGCGGCGCGCCGTCGAGATCTCGATCGAGGGCCGCAAGATGGCGCTGTAGCCTCGTTGTGATTTTCTCTTAAATCTTAGGATAAGCTAATGTACTGAATAAATTATGTGAGGACGTCGAAACTGATCTTTCATTACGAACTCGTCGGTGGATCGCTCCCGCTCCTCGAAACCCTTTACGGTATATTAGTGTTTCTTAGACTCTCGCTGGAATGTTGCCAGGTCAAAAGTGAATAAACCAATAAAGAAAACAGAAAATAATTATTTTAAGAGGCCGGTGACGGCTGAATTGTTTATACAGATGTAATAGTAATAATATTTTATTTCGAACAATTAAAACGAAAAAGCTTCACTGAATTACATTAAGAGATAGACAAATTAAATACAAATAAAACAAACATAAAGAAAATAACACAGAACAAATAATACCATGTATAGTAATATATCTAATACTAGCGACCCGCCCTGGCTTCGCACGGGTGCAATGCTGATACTAAATACACGTTGTATATAAAACATAGCTGACCCACGCAACCTCGTTTGCGTCTTATATAGCCCGTAGCATGAAAATTTTCGCAAAATAAGTAACTTTTCTAGTTGATTTTTACACCTTGTGTCCGAAAAACCCAAATATCTTACGGAACCCTATTTTTTTCCAAAATAAAATATAGCCTATGTTACTCGTGGATAATGTAGCTTTAGTATGGTGAAGGAATTTTTAAAATCGGTCCAGTAGTTTTTGAGCCTATTCATTACAAACATACAAAAATAGGTAGAAATCTTTCCTCTTTATAATAATAGGTCTTTACCTATGAAATTGCGTTTCTTCAGTACTGGTCATTTCAAATAAAAATAAGTTTGTAATGGCTCTGTATTCTAAATTCAAATTAATTTTGTTTTAAAACCATGACATTCTATTTACAAACTCAGTCTTTTGTTTTTTGATTAGCGTTGTATTTTCATTACATTTGAACATTTTTCGTCATAATGGATACTTTAAAAATTCGTGTAATTATGGAATATGAGTTCCGTCGTGGCACCAACGTGACACAAACGGCACCTAACATCAAAAACGTTTACGGAGAGAACTGTACAAACGAACGCACAACCCTTTATTGGTTTTCCCGGTTCCGTTCTGGAAATTTTGACTTGAAAAATGAAGCTCGTGGTCGTCCGGAGACTTTGGTTAACAATAATGAATTAAAGGCGATTGTGGAAGCTGACGAAACTCAATCTACAACTGAGCTAGCAGCAGCTTTTAATGTAAGCATCAAAATAATATTGATCCATTTGCGACAAATTGGCAAGGTAAAAAAGCTTGATAGATGGGTGCCCCACGACCTTAACGATCGCCAGCGCAACGTACGCGTCGAGACCTGCCTTTCGCTGCTCAACAGGCAAAGAAATGAAGGAATTTTGAAACGAATAGTTACGTGCGACGAAAAATGGATTCTGTTCGACAATCGAAAGCGCTCAGCAAGTTGGTTAGACCCTGGTTCAGCACCAAAGCAATGCCCTAAACCAAAAATGACCCCTAAAAAGGTGATGGTCACTGTTTGGTGGTCTAGTGCGGGTGTGATTCACCACAGCTTTTTACAAAACGGCATGAGCATTAATGCAGATGTGTACTGTGAAGAACTAGAGAGAATGATGGAGAAGCTTGCACATCTGCAACCAGCTTTGGTCAATCGGTCGTCCCCACTGCTCCTTCACGACAACGCGCGACCCCATACTGCGCAACAGACAGTCTCCAAGCTGCAAGAGCTGGGGTTGGAAGCTCTCCCTCATCCGCCATACTCACCAGACCTTGCACCAACCGACTATTACTTTTCCAAAATTTAGACAACTTTTTAGTGGGTAAAAAATTCAATTCCCGAGAGGCAGTACAAAATGCCTTTGAAGAGTTTGTTGCCTCCCGACAAGCTGATTTTAACAAGAAGGGCATCAATAAACTGCCAATGCGTTGGCAAAGATGCGTCGATTGCATGGGTGATTACTTCGAATAACAGAAATAAAAAAGTTTGAAAAAATAAGTACTTTCACTTATTGCATACAAAACGGCAATTTCATAGGTAAAGACCTAATATTAGTATAGAAAACACAAATAAAAGATAAAAAAAGTAAAAAAAATAGGCTACTGTTTTTAAACAGTGCTTGTACATTGTACATACAGGGCGTAATATTCCTATCTGACAGACTTCTAATAATTGCATTCATACACCGGTCAATTCTGGATTGCTATAACTATGCGGTTTCTCTGAATGGCTTCAGAGTTAACTCGCGCCTCAAAGAACACACCAGAAGCGCTACAGCATCTGAGCATCGTAGTAGTCTCTGTATTCGTCATCTGCCGCAACAAATTAGACTGCCCAGACTTAGTACATAGGTTGTGGTAGCTGATTTCTCGAACAGTGAACAGAACAGTGCACTTGTCCTTGCAGAAGCATTGCTGGTGTGCGCTCTCCGCTGCACCGCTTAGTTGATACTTATAATTAAATGTTTAGTGGCCTACATATATTACATTATAGTAAGTTACGTTTAAAAAAACTAAACTAATACTATAATAAGTTAGGTTTTTTTCTATCATCACTTTTATATTAAGCATGCAACGTATCAGGATGTTGTTATGTTTGTAGTAGGTACCTATAAACCTACTGTTGTTACTGGTATGTCTCACACTATTGACAGGTTCCGGTTAATATGTCGCTGAACTCGCTGGTGGCAAATTACTACTTACATGTAATTTTATAGACAACGAAAGTTTTGTTTTTTTAATTAATTACCAACTTTGCTTATAAACTTGAACCCCCTACTACTAGTCGGGGGGCACGGCAGTGCCCCCGCCAAGTCGAGCGCGAAGCAAACACTGCCGTACCATCCTTTACTGGAACCATTTCGCCGCATTTTAAGGCCCCTATTTGAGAGAGATAAAACCAGAACGCAGAAATTTTCGTCATCCAGTAAGCTATACAACCACATATTTAATAAAAAAATTCAAGTCTGTAGGTCTTTTAGTTCCGAAGTTAAGCGAAAGCAAAGTTTCACATTTATGACACTCACTCACTTATGATCATCAGAATAGAACTAGTACTTCCCATGAACTCAGAGAGCTGAAATTTGGTACAGAGTTAGCGTTTAATGGCCACATAAAGGTAAAACTATAAAAACAAGGTTAATCTAAGATCTGGAGTACCAAGTGACCCTTATTTGAAAACATAAGAGCCCAACCAAACTATTACAGATCGACATACCGCCTTTACAAAAAATATTCAACTTTGTTTGCCTCTTTATTTGATGTCAAAAATCGAAGGTTTGAAGTATCTGATGAAGAACCCGCAGCTTGTCTCAGCTGTATTAGAGATACGGTAATGCCCCCTTCTACTATTGGTACATAAAATAATCGACTGTCATTGCAAAAATCCAGCGTAGTGGGACACATCTTCTAATTTAATCTAGCCTATTGCTTCCCACTGCTGGGCGAATTCCTCCCCTTCTGCTTTTATTTATTTTTATTAAGGTTGTGGTGTGTGGCTTGAAGTATTAATTTATGTAGGCATGTAGATTCTAGTATGCTTAACTATTTACGACCACGGGCAGAGTTGTGAGACAGAAGATCAGTATTAGAGTCGCCCATGATGATGTGATGTTCGTACTCAGACCCTAGAGATTCTAAAACCGATTCGAATGCGGTGAAGTAATTTATGGCTGGGGGATAAATAATTTTACAGAGGCATCGATAGAAAGACAATCTGTGCAGCCTGCGGATATTGACTGCGTCGTCGATGTTAGTGTCGGTGCCTGTGAATTGACCTGGGTCATTTTGCTGACCGTGTCTTTCCTGGATAGGCTTTTTGCAGCGGTAACCGACAAACACGCGGGCGGAGCCGCGGGCGACCGCTTGTATTTAATAAAATGGTCAAAGAACATTTCTTATTTCTTATGCCCTCTTAATATTTACCCATTCTATCTATTTATATGTACCTTTTGGAACGAAGTTCCTTATGGCGCGTTGTGTAAGGGGGCTAGACGGAAAAATTGTCACGACACAATTTGTTGACACGACACAATTTGTTGTCACGACACAATTTGTTGTCACGACACGACGACGACACACACAGATATTTTCGTTTCGTCTTTCTATTTCGAACTTCGTTCCATCCGGGTGTCCCTTGACACCTCTCAAGTTTTTTTTTATATTCTATTCTTTTTTATTTCTATATTTTTTTATTCTAGTACATATATTATTAATCTAATTTTATTTAAAAGCTACTGCTGTTACATATTCTAGTACATATATTATTAATCTATTTTATTTAAAAAATATTTCTGTTACATTCCTATTTTACTGTTTGCTTATTTACCATTTTTAATAACTATTTATATATATATGCTTATATCTATATATGTTCAATATATATTAAAACATAGTTGTATCATCTTTTTATTGTTTGTTTTACCGTTTATTATTTTACAGTGTTTTAAATATCTGTTTTTGTCAGTCTTTTTTCCAGGTTTTTGTGGACTTCGTTGGTTTAGCGCTCCTACCGGATACGAGAGGCTGCTTGGTAGAGGAAAGTGACCAAATATGGAATAGTATCCATAATATGGAAATACCCCCATTTCTCTCAAATGCAAACTCATACATGCAACAAACAGTGGTTTTCTGTCCCTTTCTACTCCCATTTAAGCTTACAAGTTGTAGCATGTCAGTCGAGCCAGCCCTTTTTATCGTAGTGACAGTGTTTTGTTTTATCGCTGCCGCATAACTTTCTAAGGTACGTAAAAAATAATTATTTTTCGTACAGAAAGTGCACACAGTATTGTTTTTATAACTTTTAGAGTCCCTTTAGATGTTCTTTAGTATGTTTTGGCGGTATTAGATAGTATTACTTTCTTAAATACAAATATGTGAATATCAGTTTGAAATAGTTGGAAAATCCAAATATGAACAGATCACAGTGTCCAATTATGGACTATTCCATAATTGGGTCTCTGACGTATCAGCTGACAGGTACCTACCAGGTTCTAAGATGTAAAGTGTAATTTAAGATGAATTATATAAAATAAACCAGAAATACAGTAGTTAGTATATTAATGTGGCCAAACAACTCCGTCTAGTCGTGTCGTCATCAACAATACAAAAAAAAATATGTGTTGAAAAACTTTTTTGAAAAATGCTTACCTGCTGTCAATACCTACTGTTAAATTTAACTTACCCAATGAAAAATGGGAGGGTGGGCGTTCAAATTTTTTAATTTCTATACGTCGGATCTTAATAAATGGGGTGTCGTTCGACGGGTCTTGAGAAGACCTATCCGAATATATAAGAATGTCGAATAAAAAATAAAGAGATCAAAAGTTATTTTAGAAAAACGTGAAAATTGTCAAATTTTATGCTAATTTTTTGTGTTTCACAGGTGTTCCTGCTCCGACGGAAGGTCAGAGGGTCCCAAAAAGTAGGTGGTATACAGCAAGGGTGGCGACGCAGCGACACAACACGGCTTCAACAGCAGGACGTTAGCTTACACGGAGTAAGTGTCCCTGAAAGGAAAGTTTTTGTAACTTTTTTGTGATTTTAGAAAGTTTTGTTGATTTTTGGAGACACCAATACGATTACGATACAGCCCCAAAAACGAGGTGCACCAGAACGTGTGACTCAAGCGCAGAGATATAAAGACCAAAACCGTACAAATATGTCGATAAACGACGAAGATATACGATTTTAGAATATGAAAAATATACGAATTTTTTTAAGTGAAAATATTTGTGAAATACAATAATAAGTCTCGAAAAAATAGCTGCAGATATTATTATGTAACGTTTTCGTCAATATTCAATGAAAATAACCACTAAAAAAGCTTTAGGTAGTTGTACGCAAGTTTTTTTATTTGACCCCGCACTCACGTGTTGATGGCGCCTCTGTTCAGCAATAAGAGGCCGTTCACTCCTCTAAGGCCTCGCCCTTGGCGTCCGTCACTGGGGATCCACACGCAATGGACTTTTCATTGAAGTCCCCCAGCAAACCTAACCTAACCTAACTCGGACCTAGCCTAACTCGGACCTAACGTAACTCGGACCTAACCTAACTCGGACCTAATCTAACTCGGACCTAACCTAACTCGGACCTAACCTAACTTTGACCTAACCTAACTCGGACCTAACCTAACTCGGACCTAACCTAACTCTGACCTAACATAACTCTGACCTAACCTAACTCTGACCTAACCTAACTCTGCCCTAACCTAACTCTGACCTAACCTAACTCTGGCCTTTTTTTTTCCTCCCTTCTCAGGCGCAGAGTGGCACACCGTGTGATTTAATCGAATCGATTCCGACACACCGCCCCGCCGCAAACCCCGGCGTAATGACGGCCCGAGGGGGTTTCCATACGTAAAAAAGAAGGTCAGAGTTAGGTTAGGTCAGAGTTAGGTTAGGTCAGAGTTAGGTTAGGTCCGAATTAGGTTTAAAAGTTATTTTAGAAAAACGTGAAAATTGTCAAATTTTATGCTAATTTTTTGTGTTTCACAGGTGTTCCTGCTCCGCCGGAAGGTCAGAGGGTCCCAAAAAGTAGGTGGTATACAGCGAGGGTGGCGACGCAGCGACACAACACGGCTTCAACAGCAGGACGTTAGCTTACACGGAGTAAGTGTCCCTGAAAGGAAAGTTTCTGTAACTTTTTTGTGATTTTAGAAAGTTTTGTTGATTTTTGGAGACACCAATACGATACAGCCCCAAAAACGAGGTGCACCAGAACGTGTGACTCAAGCGCAGAGATATAAAGACCAAAACCGTACAAATATGTCGATAAACGACGAAGATATACGATTTTAGAATATGAAAAATATACGAATTTTTTTAAGTGAAAATATTTGTGAAATACAATAATAAGTCTCGAAAAAATAGCTGCAGATATTATTATGTAACGTTTTCGTCAATATTCAATGAAAATAACCACTAAAAAAGCTTTAGGTAGTTGTACGCAAGTTTTTTTATTTGACCCCGCACTCACGTGTTGGTGGCGCCTCTGTTCAGCAATAAGAGGCCGTTCACTCCTCTAAGGCCTCGCCCTTGGCGTCCGTCACTGGGGATCCACACGCAATGGACTTTTCATTGAAGTCCCCCAGCAAACCTAACCTAACCTAACTCGGATCTAGCCTAACTCGGACCTAACCTAACTCGGACCTAACCTAACTCGGACCTAACCTAACTCGGACCTAACCTAACTTTGACCTAACCTAACTCGGACCTAACCTAACTCGGACCTAACCTAACTCTGACCTAACATAACTCTGACCTAACCTAACTCTGACCTAACCTAACTCTGGCCTTTTTTTTTCCTCCCTTCTCAGGCGCAGAGTGGCACACCGTGTGATTTAATCGGTTCGATTCCGACACACCGCCCCGCCGCAAACCCCGGCGTAATGACGGCCCGAGGGGGTTTCCATACGTAAAAAAGAAGGTCAGAGTTAGGTTAGGTCCGAATTAGGTTTAAAAGTTATTTTAGAAAAACGTGAAAATTGACAAATTTTATGCTAATTTTTTGTGTTTCACAGGTGTTCCTGCTCCGACGGAAGGTCAGAGGGTCCCAAAAAGTAGGTGGTATACAGCGAGGGTGGCGACGCAGCGACACAACACGGCTTCAACAGCAGGACGTTAGCTTACACGGAGTAAGTGTCCCTGAAAGGAAAGTTTTTGTAACTTTTTTGTGATTTTAGAATGTTTTGTTGATTTTTGGAGACACCAATACGATTACGATACAGCCCCAAAAACGAGGTGCACCAGAACGTGTGACTCAAGCGCAGAGATATAAAGACCAAAACCGTACAAATATGTCGATAAACGACGAAGATATACGATTTTAGAATATGAAAAATATACGAATTTTTTTAAGTGAAAATATTTGTGAAATACAATAATAAGTCTCGAAAAAATAGCTGCAGATATTATTATGTAACGTTTTCGTCAATATTCAATGAAAATAACCACTAAAAAAGCTTTAGGTAGTTGTACGCAAGTTTTTTTATTTGACCCCGCACTCACGTGTTGGTGGCGCCTCTGTTCAGCAATAAGAGGCCGTTCACTCCTCTAAGGCCTCGCCCTTGGCGTCCGTCACTGGGGATCCACACGCAATGGACTTTTCATTGAAGTCCCCCAGCAAACCTAACCTAACCTAACTCGGACCTAGCCTAACTCGGACCTAACCTAACTCGGACCTAACCTAACTCGGACCTAACCTAACTCGGACCTAATCTGACCTAACCTAACTCTGACCTTCTTTTTTACGTATGGAAACCCCCTCGGGCCGTCATTACGCCGGGGTTTGCGGCGGGGCGGTGTGTCGGAATCGAACCGAATAAATCACACGGTGTGCCACTCTGCGCCTGAGAAGGGAGGAAAAAAAAAGGCCAGAGTTAGGTTAGGTTAGAGTTAGGTTAGGTTAGAGTTAGGTTAGGTCAGAGTTAGGTTAGGTTAGGTTAGGTTAGGTTAGGTTAGGTTAGGTTAGGTTTTTTTTTTTTTTTTTTTTTTTTTTTTTATACTAGCACCTCCAATATTTATATTTTGGAGACCTTACTAGGCTCTACCTGTCATACCAGTTCTCGCTTGAATTCTGCTCGCACTATCATTCAGCATACTGTTTCTTTCTAGCATTCTTCCTTTCTTTCTATACAGGTGGGATTCCTGCTACTCTCTATACTACTAATATATTTTCTTTTATTTTATTTCTATTTGTAACACAGGGTAAATAAATTTGGACGCTGTTTTTAATTTACATTGACAAACTTATGCATATACACTATACTATAACTTATTTTCTATTTTATTTATTTTTAACACATTTCTTATGGGGCATTATAGCTCTTATACTTATAACACTTTTCTTATTTAACAATTTGTATCTTATACTTATACTTCTATATCTAGGTTGGTTACATTTAATCTTACTGTACTAATTTACATTGTATTTATTACTATTATGTATGATCTATCTTAATAATCTCATATTATTAGTGATCATGTCTCTTATTATACTTTATTTCTTTTGTTAACAATAATTACTATACTGGTACAGAATCTTAAGAAGCTATCTCTATGTTTGCTGCTCATAATTTGACTCAAGTTGTTATTTGTTATTTTAATTTGTGTTTCCTGTTCCAGGTCGTACCGTTGTTTATCGAATGCAGGGCATTCCACTATCAGATGGGGAACTGTTTCACTCTTCGCCGGATCACATATGCACGATGGGCTCCCCTTACACTTGAAACGAGTCAAGTATTCTGAGAACCCACCGTGCCCTGTCAGTAGCTGTGTTGTGTAAATGTTGGGTTCGTATTTTGCTGTAATTCTGTATGCATCCACGACGCTTGGGAAAAACAGTTTTGTAATTGAGGCGGTTTCACCGGATGTATACCTTCGGTTCCATTCGTCAAGCGAATCCATGCGGATTTTTCGCTTGACGAATGAAACCGGAACGCGATCATAATGTGGCGCTATCTTTGATTTTAGAGCTGCCTCCTTTGCTAAATGATCGGCCCTCTCATTCCCCTCCATCCCCGCGTGTGCCTTTATCCAAAACAAATTTATTAATTTGTCTTTTTGAAAACTTAGTTTCAAATTTTTTCTTGTTTGTATCGCTAGGGGATGGAGGCAAGTGGGATTGCCGATCGTCTGGAGAGCTGCAGTGGAGTCGCTGCAGATCGCGAAAGATTTTGCCCTGTGTGTTAGGATTACCCTTGTCGCTTCGCATATGGCCAGAAGTTCCGCCTGGTAAACCGTACAATATGATGGCAGACTAAGCTTGAGGGACTTGGTTTCTGCTCCATCACTCCAAAGAGATAATGCCGCTCCCACCCGTCCCTCAATCTTGCTGCCATCTGTGTAAATATGTACGTCGTGATTGCTTAATTCCTCAAGTTGTTTCTGATTTTCCAGTTTTAGGAACTCCAGGCGCATATGTTCCGCGGGGTGGGGGTTCTCCATGACCGATGCTACTCGTTCGATCTCTCTCCCCCCGAGATCCGGCAATGGGTCTCCCTTTTTGGCCCTGTATAGGGCGGCTGATTCGCGTATGCGGAGATCTAGAGGGAGAATCCTCGCCAACACCAGTGCCGAGTGGAGAGAGACCGTACGATAGGCTTTGCATATTTTTTGTGCGAAGCTGCGTTGGACGAAGTTAAGCTTCTTCCTGATGCCCAGCTTCTCAGCTGCTGGTGCCCATGTGTTGGATGCATACAGAATCACTGGCTCCACCGCGGTTGTGTATATTGTGTGTATTATTTCCGGGTGGAGCCCCCAGCTGGCTCTAGCGGCCCTACTGAGTTGCTTGTAGATGTTGGTGACTCTTTTGCATGTGTTGGATATGTGTGTGTTAAAGGTTAAGCCACTGTCGATCGTGAGGCCTAGGATCTTAACCTCTTTGGACGCGTCAATGGCTATTCCGCCCATGTTCAGGCGCGGGATGTCATATTTCAATTTGCGAGTGATGGTAATCGCATTTGTTTTAGAAGGAGCAAATTTTAATTTGTTCATTTCACCCCACGTCTGAACATGGTCGAGAGCGGCATTGGCACATCTCTCGATCTCTGCTGCTGTGTTGCCGTGGAAAATCAGCACCACGTCATCGGCGAAGGCTTGGACGTAATTCCCTCTACTGTCAAGGCTTTTGAGTAGTGGGTCGATGAGGAGGTTCCATAATATTGGACCCCCTATGGAGCCCTGGACACATCCCTTTTCAGTGCCCTTTCGGTGCTCCTTACCCGCGTACCTAACCCGAACCTGTCTATCTCCAAGATAACTGTTGACAGTTCTCCGAAGGCCCTCCGGGCACTCCTCCTCCACTAGCCGCATTTTCATGGCCGGCCACCACGCGCTGTCGAAGGCGCCCTCTATATCCAAGGAGACTAGTGTAACGATTTGTTTAGTGTCCAGCAGCGATTTTATATGTTGGACGAGGGTGTAGAGGGCGTCTTCGCAGCTCCTTTGGGGCATAAATCCAAATTGGCGTCTACTTATGCGCGGGTAAAGATGGTATCGGAGCCTGGTCATGATCATCTTCTCGAATATCTTGCCCAGGACCGGGAGAAGCCCGATTGGTCTGTACGATTTTGGGTGGGTATAGGTGTCCTTGCCCGGCTTTTGAAGAGCTACAATTGTCGCCTCTTTCCATAGCTTTGGGAAATAACAGAGCGACAGGCATTTGTTTGTTATACCTAAGAATAACGCTGGTTCGTTTTCGATGGCTTTACCGCATATGTCCGCAGCAAGACCGTCGGCTCCCGGAGCCTTCTTTGGGTTGAACGACCTAACCGCCATGTCTAGTTCGATGGAGGTAAACGGGGGGTCGTGGTGTTCCCCATTTGGATTTTCGGTCGCTTCTCTCGCTCCAGCTCTTACGCGTGCTTGCGCCGGCGAGTCCTCCTCCTCCAAGTCTTCCGGGTAAAAAGTTTCGGCCAGCAGCCTTGCCGATCCCTCGGCGTCCATTGTCACTCCGTTCCTCTCCAGCATTTGATCTTCTTTCCTCTTCGTGGTCCGGGCAATCACTCGATAGATTCCCTCCCACATCCCTTCTCTGTCCTGTCTACTACAGAAGAGTTTGTAGCTCGCAATCTGGGCCTTTTTGGCCTCAGTCTCGTAAAGGTCTTTGCTATGTAGGTAATCACCCACGACACTGTCCCGGCGTATTGGTGCAGCGCATCTGATGCGTCGCCTCTTGGTGGTAACCTCCCTCTTCATCTCAGCAAGTCTCTCGGACCACCATGGAACCTTCAGTTTCTGGCGCTGTGCCTTTTTTGGAATTGCAGTCGCACATGCACCACTTATACTGGACGTGTACATCCGGACCATCTTCTCCAGTTCGTCAACGGTTTGAATTGAGTCAACCTGGGCCACATTTAGTTGATTAATTTCGAAAAGTTGACTCAACTCGCGCCGGAAGAGATTCCAGTTGGCTTTCCTGGTGTTATAGAGCCTTGTTGTTCTTTGAACGTCCGTTCCTTGGGATCTGCGCAGCGCAATCTCGAAGGCAATTCCATTGTGGTCCGAGCTTGTGAGGTTCTCTTCCACGCGCCAGTTTTGCACCAGGTCCAGCGCGTTAGCCGAGCATGCAGTCACGTCAACGTGACTGTGAAATCTTCGACCGCCTCTGATGGTGTCAAATGTCGGGGTGTCACCCACATTAAGCACTTGAAGGCCCAGCTCGTCCAGCGCCTCAAGAAAGTCCTGACCCCTTGCGTCAACCGAGGCGCTACCCCACCACGTGTTCCAGGCATTTGCGTCCCCCCCTATAATGATTTTGCCCAGTGCAGGCATTCTCGCTATTGCCTTTATTTGGTCGATGTATGGCCCTATCGGTCGTTCCGGCTCGAAGTAGTAGGAGACTATCGTTGTTCTCCACGCTTTGGTCGCGAGTCCTACCACCACGATGTTGTCGGTGGTGTGCTTAGGGTGTTGGATGACATCAATTTTGGCGTCAAAAATAGCGATCATAGCTTTGATAGTTCCCTCGCCCGGCGCGAAGTTGTGGTATAGTCTCACGCCCGGGTAACTCCTTGCACTTCGACCCGCAACGACGTAAGGCTCCTGAATCAAGGCAATCGCGATTCCGCGGTTTGTGGCTTCAATCATTAGCTCTTCCATAGCGAGTTTCTTCCTCATTACATTTGCCTGAAACACGCGGTATACCGAGGTCCCCGTCACCACCTTAGCAATAGGCCACCGTAGATCTGGCCAGGGTCTCCCAGCGTCTTCGGATGGGGCACTCATCGCTAAAGGTATTGTGTTCAGTGCGTGCCATCTTGGCTTTACAGCAGTTACTGCACTTCGGGACCACCTCGCCCATGGACCACAGGGTACATTTCGCTCTCAGGTGGGGACCCCCACAGTGACTGCAAGTGTCCACCTCCTCTGTACAGTATTTTCGGGTGTGGCCGTAGGCAAGACACTTCGAGCACTGCACCAGTGGGGACTGGTCCATAACTCTGACCCTTAGCATGTCGATATGTAGCGCTCCCAGTTCAGTTGCTCTTCTCCATATAATCGGGGCCACTGCCAGGACCACATGACATGTGTGGGGATTTCTGGCCTTTTTCCGGTACTTGATTTGGACCCGGTTTTCCTCCCCGCCGAGGCCGTCAAAAACGCCCCGGTTTTGATTCCTAAGGGCCTTGACCACTTCCTCGTCGGAGTTTGCGCTCAAGACGTCCTTCAGGATTATCAACGGGTCCTTGTTCTTGACGTCCTCGACGACGAGGTTATGGGTCTTAAGGCGTTCCCGTACTTTATCCCTGTCTTCTTTTGTTGGGCACCCGATTATAATCTTCCTATCCTTTGCCCGTCTCACCCTTTCCACTCTCACCCACCCTTCCTTTGCGTCCACCGCCTTACGTGCTCTGTCTAAGACCTCCTCTCCCGTCTCAGTCTCCACCTCCGATGAGACAATGACAGAGTGCAGCGCTGGTCTCTCTGGAGTTATGGTGGTTGGCGCTCCTGCTGCAGCCATAGCGTAGGTGGTGTTCGCCTGACTGGCGGCGCTGTTGTCCAGGGCTTGCTTTAGTTCCCGTATCTGTTCAGCATTCGCCGCTAAGAGTTTTGAGTGTTCGTCCAGTTTCGTGGATAACTCATCAATTTGGTGGACGGGCTGCGCACTGTTTTGTTGGATCTGACGCGGCCTTGTCTCCCCTTCCATTTGTCTAACTAGCGCGACGAGTCGATCTATCCACATGTTTACTTCGTTTTTGATTTCGGTTTTCAGGTTTCTTGATTCGCCTAGGTGTTTTTTCGCGCGATCCGCGTACGTCTTGGCTTCCGATATCCTACTTTGATGTTTCCCAGTTTGTTTGGGGGGGCTGTGACTATAAATCGCTCTGTTTTGAGTTTCAGATGGATCCTTCGCCGTGGACTGCGAAGCCTTCGGGGGTGTGAGTCTTGGTGGTTGTACTACCTTGTTCTCAAGGAGGTCACCGCTTTTCCTGGTCGAAGTCTTCTTTGTGGTGTTTTTGGATGGCGATTTTCGCGTCTCCGATTCCCCTCTGGCTTGGCTGTCTGAAGACATTGTTATGTTGGAGGTGCGCGTCACTTATATTAAAGGTATGTATATGGTACCTTTCAGGTTAATGTATATTGGTAAGTTTGTATATATGTAAATTATTAAATAATAAGTCAAGAGAAGAGTCGCAGCAAAATAGAGGTAAGTTTTAACACAAGGATTCTGTGGCACGTAAGTAGGTGTGTGTGTATTTATTTGTGGCGAGGGGTAGATGTGTGTGTGTATGTGAGTATGTGTCTATGAATATGAATACACGTCTGTGTGTATTGTTCTGTCAGAGTGTGTGTGAGTGTGTATGTTTATGTATGCTTGTGTGTATGTGTGTGTGTGTGTGTACGTGTGTGTGAGTGTGTGTGTTTGTGTGTATATGTTGAGCGGCTACAAGGCCTCAGTCCACCTCCTATAGTAGTACAGGAAATTTCCGCTAGGAAATAGTCACGTAGAGTCAAATTTTTATTGCAGGTACAGTATTTTAGTGTACAGAGTACACTAAGGTCGTAAAATAGTCTGGCTACTATTTGGTCACTATTATTGAGCCAATAGGGGCTCTTATCAATTTTTATTTTCTTAATTTTAAGCTTAAGTACAATTTTTATTCTCTGGGTTTTATTTCTAAGTAGCTTTTAAGTTTTTATATATAGGGAGGTAGATCAGACAGTTATCAACCCACTGTATCTACTTCCACAGAAATACAGCAAAAAACTGCGACTCTATGTCGATTTTTAAAAATGGCTCTATATAGAGTCCCACAGACAGTCCCCTTAGGTAGAGCTCCTCGTGCCCTTTACTTTGATACCCAACACTATAGTCCCAACCCAAGCGGTATGGGAGAAAACCACGGTCAAAGTTTGGGTTTTTCGGAAAAACCTGAAAAACCAGTTTTTGTTTTTTGGTTATCTCGCAAGTCCGAGGGTCAATTCGCCCGTGCGAGGGCTTGTCGTAAAGGGCTCAACGAGATCTATCCTTCTATGGCGGTTTCAGTCACCGAAATTTTCAGGTCCTGAAAACGCCTGAAAATCGTATGTACCTATTAAGCTTCCTTCGGGGATTCTAGGGTCCAAAATCCCGTCTTCCCAGGGCCACGCGTTCCGGAGATATTCGATGTTAAAGATTTTCAAAATGGCCGCGGAGCTGTCAAAACGAATTTTTGACGGCCTGTATCTCCCGAGCCCGTGGTCGTAGAAAGGCCGGATTTGTTTTGTTTGGACCGGCTTTTAGTGCTCTAACCCGCAAGCTCACTTCCGGGGGTCCGATTTTTTAGGACGTCGATTTGTCTAAATTTATATCTATCCTGTAGTAGTACAGGTCCTAAGCCTAAGCCTGAAAACCGCAAGTCTCTAGCTCTTATAGTTCAGGAGCTATGGGGTTTTAAAGATTTACAAAATGGCCGCCGAGCTGTCAAACTCTAACTTCAACCTTGAATAACTCCGGCCCTAGTGGTCGCAGAGACTTGGGGTTTCGAGTGTACAACTTGGCGAGTCTTCCTCTATCGTTTTATGCGATTTTCAGGAATAAAAAATTTTTCAGGCTGAAAAGTCCTGAAAAATATCTAAAAGGATAGACAACTCCCTGTTTTAATATAAGCAAAAAATCTCAGCTCTCCAGGTGCTGTAGTTCTAAAGTTATCGCAGTTCAAACTTTACAACCACAAAAACCAAAATGGCGATTTTGTCAAAAATTTTTGTTTTTAGCGATATCGGCCTGGTCTTTGGGCTTCGACCGATAGATTATGGGTTTATAAGACCGATTTCAGACTAAAAACTTATATTTATCTATTAATTTTGAATTTATCAACAAAAAACATAAAAAATTCAGTAACTTTGCAACCCGTTGAGCTAAAATTCTAGAAAAAATTGCTAAAAATAGGTAAAATCAAGATACACAATATTCTAAATTTACTTTTTAAAATAAAAAAATTTTTGATACAGTTTTTAATAAAAAATCCTAATTTTTAGTTTTTTAATTATTATTCTTAAACTACTTGACTTAAAATTTTTCTTTCTTGCAGGTGTGTAGACGGAGCTAGCGCGCAAACAATAGCAGTTGCAGAATTTTTCCAAAGATGTTAGATTTGCTATTATAGTCCCTCAAAGTTTAATTTTTAAAATGTAATATAATTAAAATGCTTAGTGATAAAATTTTTCTACTTGCAGATTCGAGCTTGTCTTTATGTAGTCCACGATGCTGCCAAATTTCACGGCTCCAGGTAGTCTCCTTCCTGGTGCTGGCCGCCACGTGGTTTCTATTTTTCTGCCTTTTGCGGAAAATTGGGAGTTTTCCGGCTGAATTGCTACAGCGCTTCAGGTGAGGATCAACTGCCCCCACACGAAAGCACTTTTTTCAACACTGTAAGTATAACAGCAACTCCGCTATTTGCCGAAAACTGCACGTTTTTTCACTTATAACCTCAAAGTTTTGAGGAAAAACACTTTTCGCGGCTCGACCGAAGTCGTGCGGCTGTCACACTATTCGCGAAAAGATGCGGCTCGGCGAGACGCAGCTGCAGACACCTTTTTCACTGTCGTATCACGAAAATAACCCGGTTTATCGAATTTTTTTTTTTTTTTTTTTTTTTTTTTTTTTTACTGCGGAGCGGTGCGGAAAAGCACGTGTTCGCCACGAGATGCTGTCTGTGACTGGTTAGGTTAGGTTAGGTTAGGTTAGGTTTCGGGCGGAGAACGGGTATCGTCCTCCGCCCGAAGAGGTACGCGATTGGCGTGAAGCCGCTCGCCGAGCCACGATGGCTCGTTGGTCGTCCCGGCTGGAGGCTCCACGCGCTGGCTTTGCCACCGTGGAGGCGCTCCAGCCGGTCATCCTCGAGTGGGCAGGGCGGCAGCACGGGACCCTTTCCTTCCGGCTGACGCAGGTGCTTTCCGGGCATGGTTGCTTCGGAAAGTACCTGCACTCGGTCGCTAGGAGGGAATTGAGTCCCGCCTGCCACCACTGCGACTGCAGTGAGGACTCGGCCCAGCACACGCTGGAGATCTGCCCCGCTTGGGCGGATCAGCGCCGGGCCCTCACTGCAGTCATCGGAGGAGATCTGTCGCTACCGGCCGTCGTACTATCCATGGCCGGTAGCGACAGCAGTTTTACCGCGGTCGCGACCTTCTGCGAGGAAGTAATCTCGCAGAAGGAGGCGGCGGAGAAGGCCCGAGAGGACGATCTCCACTCGGACCCGATCCGCCGCCGGCGAACCGGGCGGCGGAGGCGCGCCCATCTGCGCCTCATGCCGCCCTGAGTGTGGCCGCGGATGGTGGGGACGGGTTTTCCCCTCCATCCGCTTTAGTGGCCAGCCGCGAAGGGGCGACGTACGCGTGTGCCGTGCGTCGCCTAATTTGAGAGTTTTTAACAGCAGAGGGTGCCCGCTTCAGTGCGGGCAGGCGCTGGGAGGGGTCCGGTTTGCGTTAATAACAGCGATCCCGGACCCCTCCCTTCTCAGGCGCAGAGTTGGCACACCGTGTGGTTTTAGTCGGTTCGATTCCGACACACCGCCCCGCCGCAAACCCCGGCGGGGTGACGGCCCGAGGGGGTTTCCACACGTAAAAAAAAAAAAAAAAAAAAAAAAAAAAAGGTTAGGTTAGGTTAGGTTAGGTTTTCGACCCCCCCCCCCCCCCCCCAATGTATCCCTACGTTGTCGTCGTGGTGGGGCTTGCGTGGGTCAATGATCTCTGGGGCTGTGCCGGGTAGAGCTACTCATGCCGGATTGGCCCAGGGTGAGACTCCAGACTAAATGGGATCAAAGACGGAGTCTGTTTAGACTGCCGCGAAGGGCATGACGCTCCAGCGTCATGCCGCGCTCCAAGCGTCCCTCTGCTTTAGCAGAGGGCGTGATGGAGAGCGAGTAGATCAGATAGGCTGGCACTTGTGTGCTTTGCCGTCTGTGAGAGAGGGCTAGCCACCCTCTCGCATTCCGTAACCATTAGGGGCTCAACAACGACCTGACTGGTGGCTCCAAGAGGGTACGCTGAGAACCTGATGGCCGGAGGGCTTGCCTTGATTGGCCGGCCCATGACAAGGATAGTCTATAACACCCGACAGCTAAGTCGTAAAAACCTGTGGATACCGGCCGACCTCCACAGTAATCGGCTTGCCCGGGTATTGGGGATCTCTGCCCGGGTCGACTTTTAGTTCTCCCCTAATCGTGGGCTTAATTATGGAAACTTCAACAAACATTAAAAATACAAGGACTGATTCAATCACAACGACTTATGCTATGCCAACCGGATCTGAAAAGAAGAGGAACAAGAAGGAAAGGAGGAACGCCAAGGGGCAGTTCCTAAAGGCGGACGAGCGATCGTCTGCCGAAGAGGACACTGCGTCTGTGGCGCCCATCTTGGCGGGGCTCCCAGAAGTCGATCTGACTGCTGGGAGCCGAAGAACATCAGAGCGCGTGCGCTCAATGTCCGCCACTTCAATTGCGAGTGGTAGCTCCAGTGCGACTGTGGACGCACTGGAGCTGATGGAGACGGAGGCCTCAGAGACCCGCAAGCGCGGCCTCTCCAGGGACGGCGGCGAAAGCGACACGTCCCAGGAGATGTTGCCGCCCAAAATTGGCAGCGGTCAGAGGGGGAGGTCCCGTACTCCAGGCTCGGCCCCGTCGGGTTCCGCCTTTAGCAAGGCGGAATCCTACAAGAGGGCCAGAGCTGATGGGGAGCTGCAGGCAGAGGAGGAAATGTCTGGTCTCCTGCATATCATCAGGAGGCCGGCGGATGGGGTTTCAGAGCCCCAATCACCGGCCTCTCTGCAGGAGAAGGCACAGGCGGCAGTGGCCATTATCCACAAGGTGGCCACCAAGTCGGTGAACCTGAAGGGCTCCTTTGTGAGAGCCCTGAAGGACTCCTCCTCTGCCATTGCGGGGGTCGTGGAGACACTGGCCGGGGACGTGGCCCGCCTCCAGACGGCCAACGACCGTTTGACGGGGCAGGTGGCTGAGCTGGGCGCTCAATTCGCCCAGTTCCGGGCGGAGCGAGAGGCCCCGGCCCCGTCAATATCCCAGCGGGCCGCGTCTGCATCCCAGCGGGCCCCGTCTGCGCCGCAGCCGTCATCTGCTGGCCCCGGGATAACCGACGCCCAACTAGCGGTTATCCTGGATGCATGCTGGCGGATGATTGAGGGCCGTACGGCCGGCCTAGAGGCGAGGCTGCCTGCGGCCCCGATTATGCGGCCGCCGCTTGCGGCGCCGAAACGAACGGCCACGTCGTCGACGCCGACCCCTCTTCCCGTGGTGGGGGGTCGCGTGTCGTACTCGGCAGCGGTGTCGCCGGTCGTGAGGCCGGCTCCTGCGGCTGCCCAAGGGGCACGGTCGGGGGCCAAGGCTCCGGCCAAGGTTCCGGCCAAGGCTCCGGCCAAAGCGGCCGCGCCGAGACCGGGGCCGAAAGCGGCGGTGGGAGCGGGAGCGGAGATTCCTCCGCTCCCCACTCCAACGCCTGTGCCTCTGCCTGGACCCTCCACGTCTGCCCCCTCCAATGAGGGTTGGCAGGTAGTCGGAGGGTCAAAGAAGGCCCGAAAGCGGGCCAGAAAGGCTGCCCGACAGGCAGCCTCTGGCCCGCAGTCGCCGCCGTTGGCAAGGGCCACTGCGAAAAAGCCGCGGAAACTGCAGCCGCCAAAAACCGCGGCTGTGGTGGTGACCCTGTCACCGGAGGCGACAACCGGCGGGATGTCCTATGCGGCCTTCTTCAAGAAGGCCCGGGACAGTCTCGCCGGTGAGTTCGAAACGGCCGGTGTCCGCCTGCGCAAGGCCCAAACGGGAGCTCGAATTCTCGAGTTCCCTGGGGCCGATGGCGCAAAAAAGGCGGACACCGTTGCCGAGAAGTTGAAGGGAGTCTTCGCAGCCACGGATGGTGTGAGGATCGCCAGGCCCACAAAGTGCGCAGAGCTGCGCATTTCGGGCCTGGACGACTCGGTCACGACCGGCGACGTCCGCGCCGTAATCTGTGAGAAGGCGGGTTGCGGCGCGGACAGCGTCAGGGTTGGCACCATCCGCCCCGGTCCAGGAGGGCTTGGCGCCGTGTGGGTGAGTTGTCCCGTAGCATCGGCCAAAATTTTGGCTGATGCCGGCAGGCTCCTCGTCGGCTTCGTAAGTGCTAGGATCACAGTCCTAGCCGCGAGGCCGATGAGGTGCTATAAGTGCCTTGCCGCGGGACACACGCGGTCCAAGTGCGCCAGCTGTTTTGACTGCAGCGGACTCTGCTTCCGCTGCGGTCGACCGGGGCACAAGGCGGCAGAATGCTCTGCCGCCCCCCACTGCCCCGTGTGTGCGGCGGGCAATAAGCCCGCCAATCACCAGATGGGGCAGGGGGGCTGCAAGCCTCCCCGAGCTTCTCGGCAGACGTCGGGGGCTAGCCTGTCGACCCAGGCTGCCTCCGACGTCGTTCGTGCGACCACATCGTCGCCCATGGAGGGGGTTGTAGAGACGATCCAGTAAATGGATCGGCTCTCCAACCTCCTTGTCCAGACGAACCTGAACCACTGCGCCGCGGCGCAGGATCTCTTCCTGCAAACCATGGCGCAGTGGTCGATAGGTGTTGCCGTAGTCGCGGAGCCCTACTACGTCCCTCCCCGTCCAAACTGGATGGGTGACCGGGACGGCTCCGTGGCAGTCGTCGGCTCCTCGGCGGCTCGTTCCCCGCCCTTGTCGTTAAGAGACAAGGGCTCTGGATATGTGGCCGCCGAGTGGGGGGGAATCACCGTTTACGGTGTGTATTTCTCTCCCAACCGGAGTTTGAGCGACTTCGAGGTCTTCCTTAACAACTTGGAGACCTCGATACGGCGACTAGCGTCTGGGCACGTCCTCGTGCTGGGGGACTTCAACGCAAAATCCATTGCGTGGGGTTCCCCGGCGACGGACGCCAGGGGCGATGCCGTGGTGGAGTGGGCGGCGTCGGTGGGCCTCTGTTTGCTGAACAGAGGCGCCACCAACACGTGCGTGCGACAGCAGGGGGGGTCGATAGTGGACCTTTCGTTCGCTACCCCTGCTGTTGCCGCACGAGTAAGGAACTGGTGTGTCCTGGATGAGGTTGAGACGCTCTCGGATCACCTGTACATCCGATTCGAGCTCTCCCGGTCCCAGGGCCCCAGTAGGGGTCACGTGGCGCGGCATACCTCCCGCTTTCCGCGGTGGGCAGTTGCCAAACTCGACAGGGACCTGCTAGAGGAGGCGGCCATAGTTCAATCTTGGCTGTCTCCGCGGGCCCCGGCCGAGGAGGTCGACATGGGGGCTGGCCGCTTTCGCTCTGCGATTACGCAAATCTGCGATGCGGCCATGCCCCGCGTTCGGGGTTGTCGACCTTCACGGAACGGGGTCTACTGGTGGTCCCAGGAGTTGGCGGACCTCCGTGCGGCCTGTACTCGTGCCCGGAGGTCCTACACCCGATGCCGGCGGCGACGCCACCGCGTAGACGGGGAGGAGGGCCGGCTTCATGAGGAGTACCGCGAAGCGCGGAAAACTCTGAAGCTGGCCATTTGCCGCGCCAAAGAGGAAAAGAGAAAGGAGATGCTGGAGAGTCTCGATCGTGACCCCTGGGGTCGCCCATATCGTGCGGTGCGACAAAAGCTCCGCACGGCGGGCCCCCCCCTTACCGAGACTCTCCAGCCCAGCTTCCTGCAGCAGGTGGTCGAGGGCCTTTTCCCGCAGCGGGCGGAGCACACGCCCCCGTCGATGGCCGGTCCGGCCAGAGACGACGGGGACGGAGGGAGTGAGGTGCCGCCCGTTAGGGAATCGGAGGTAGGGGCGGCTGTTCTAAGGATCCGTTCCAAGAACACCGCCCCCGGGCCGGACGGGGTACCACCCCGAGTGATGGCCCGAGCCCTCGACCATATGTCGGACCGCCTCAGGGAGGTTTTGGATGCCAGCCTGGCGTCCGGACGCTTCCCTGAGTGCTGGAAATGCGGGAAGCTGGTCCTACTGCAGAAGCCGGGACGGCCAGCCGATTCGGTCGCGGCCTATAGGCCCATCGTGTTGCTGGACGAGGCGGGCAAATTGTTCGAGAGGATTCTCTCTGCCCGCATCGTCCAGCATCTCAGCGAGGTGGGGCCCGACCTGTCGGACGCCCAATTCGGGTTCCGAGAGGGGCGTTCGACGGTCGATGCCGTGGTGCGCCTTAGGGCCGTGACCGAAGAGGCGGTTGGCTGTGGCGGCGTGGTGTTGGCGGTGTCCTTGGACATCGCCAACGCCTTCAATAGTCTGCCATTCAGCTGCATCAGGGAAGCACTCCACTACCACGGGGTGCCAGAGTACCTGAGGCGGCTGGTGGCAGACTATTTAGAGGAGCGTACCGTCGTGTACGAGGACCGAGATGGCGTCTTGAGACGGCGACCCATGTCGTGCGGCGTTCCACAGGGGTCTGTCCTCGGACCACTCCTGTGGAACGTGGGGTACGACTGGGTCCTTCGGAGTCGTCTGCCCCCCGGGCTGGGCGTAATTTGTTACGCCGATGACACATTGGTCACAGCTCGGGGGGCCAATTTCCAAGAGGCGGCGCGCCTGGCCACCAGGGGTGTTTCTCTGGTGGTTGGGCGCATCGAGGCGCTGGGCTTGCGGGTGGCCCTGGATAAGACGGAGGCCCTGTTATTTCACGGGCCCCGTCGTGGTCCACCCCCCGGCGCCTCCATCGAAGTCAACTCGGTCCTCGTACCGGTTCGGGCCCAGATGAGGTATCTGGGCCTGATCCTCGACGGTAGGTGGCTCTTCGACGAGCACTTCCGACAGCTTGGCCCTAAGCTGGTCGGCGCTGCCTCCGCCCTTGGGCGTCTTTTGCCCAACTTGGGTGGAGCCAGCGTCGAAACAAGACACCTCTACACGGGGGTGGTCCGGTCGATGGCCCTTTACGGGTCACCGGTGTGGGTCCCGGCTCTGACCGCCCAGAATAAGGCACGCCTCTGGCGGCCTCAGAGGGTATTGGCGGTCAGAGCCATACGCGGATACCGCACCGTGTCGACGGAGGCGGCGTGCGCCTTGGCCGGAACACCCCCGTGGGATTTGGAGGCGGAAGTGCTCGCCGAAGTTTATCGGCGAGCGGCTGAATATCGGGCGGAGTACGGGTATCGTGCTCCGCCCGAAGAGGTACGCGAATGGCGTGAAGCCGCTCGCCGAGCCACGATGGCTCGTTGGTCGTCCCGGCTGGAGGCTCCACGCGCTGGCTTTGCCACCGTGGAGGCGCTCCAGCCGGTCATCCTCGAGTGGGCAGGGCGGCAGCACGGGACTCTTTCCTTCCGACTGACGCAGGTGCTTTCCGGGCACGGTTGCTTCGGGAAGTACCTGCACTCGGTCGCTAGGAGGGAACTGAGTCCCGCCTGCCACCACTGCGACTGCAGTGAGGACTCGGCCCAGCATACGCTGGAGTTCTGCCCCGCTTGGGCGGAGCAGCGCCGGGCCCTCACTGCAGTCATCGGAGGAGATCTGTCGCTACCGGCCGTCATACGCTCCATGGCCGGTGGCGACAGCAGTTTTACCGCGGTCGCATCCTTCTGCGAAGACGTAATTTCGCAGAAGGAGGCGGCGGAGAAGGCCCGGGAGGATGATCTCCACTCGGACCCGATCCGCCGCCGGCGAACCGGGCGGCGGAGGCGCGCCCATCTGCGCCTCATGCCGCCCTGAGTGTGGCCGCGGATGGACGGGATGGGTTTTCCCGTCCATCCGCTTTAATGGCCAGCCGCGAAGGGGCGACGTACGCGTGTGCCGTGCGTCGCCTAATTTGAGAATTTTAATAGCAGAGGGTGCCCGCTTCAGTGCGGGCAGGCGCTGGGAGGGGTCCGGCGTGTTAATAACAGCGATTCCCGGACCCCTCCCTTCTCAGGCGCAGAGTTGGCACACCGTGTGGTTTTAGTCGGTTCGATTCCGACACACCGCCCCGCCGCAAACCCCGGCGGGGTGACGGCCCGAGGGGGTTTCCACACGTAAAAAAAAAAAAAAAAAAAAAAAAAAAAAAAAAAAAGGTTTTCGACCCCCCAATGTATCCCTACGTTGTCGTCGTGGTGGGGCTTGCGTGGGTCAATGATCTCTGGGGCTGTGCCGGGTAGAGCTACTCATGCCGGATTGGCCCAGGGTGAGACTCCAGACTAAATGGGATCAAAGACGGAGTCCGTTTTAGGACTGCCGAGACGGGCGTGACCCGTCGTGCCGCACTCCAAACGTCCCTCTGCTTTAGCAGAAGGCGTGTTGGAGTGCGAGTAGGTCAGAGAGGCTGGCACTTGAGTGTTAGCTTCGTCTGAGGGAGAGGGCTAGCCACCCTCTCGCATTCCGTAACCATTAGGGGCTCAACAACGACCTGACTGGTGGCTCCAAGAGGGTACGCTGAGAACCTGATGGCCGGAGGGCTTGCCTTGATTGGCCGGCCCATGACAAGGATAGTCTATAACACCCGACAGCTAAGTCGAAAAAACCTGTGGATACCTGCCGACCTCCACAGTACATAGGCTTACCCGGGTATTGGGGATCTCTGCCCGGGTGGACCTTTAGTTCTCCCCACCTCGTGGGATTTATTATGAGCACTGATACTAATAATTCAAAAACTAATACGATCGAAAATACAACAATGAAAACTGGCAAGCCTAAAGGAAACGAAACGGAGAGTAAAAGGAGAGAGAGACGGAATGCCAAGGGGCAATTCCGAAAGGCAGACGAGCAATCGTCTGCCGAGGAGGAGGTTGGGCCCGGGACGCCCATTTCGGTGGGGCTCCCAGACGTCGATTTGACTGCTGGGAGCCGAAGATCGTCGGCACGTACTCGCTCCAGGTCCAGCCACTCGTCAGTTGGATCAGCCAGTGCCTCCTTGGAGGCTATGGACACGGAGCCTATCGACAGCCGCAAACGTGAATACTTCAGGGACGGCGGCGATAGCGACACGTCCCTGGAGATGCCGCCACCGAAAGTCGGGAGTAGCCAGAGGGGGAGGTCTCGAACCCCCGCCACGGCCCCGTCGGGTTCCGCCTTTTCGAAGGCGGAATCCTACAAGAGGGCCAGAGCTGATGGCGAGCTCCAGGCAGAGGAGGAGATGTGTGGTCTCCTGCTTAAGATCAGGGGACCGGTGGATGGGGATTCAGGGCCCCAATCATCGGTCTCTCTGCAGGAGACGGCGGACGCGGCGGTGGCCATTATTAACAAGGTGGCCACCAAGTCCGTGAACCTGAAGGGCTCGTTTGTAAGAGCCCTGAAGGACTCCTCCTCTGCCATTGCGGGGGTCGTGGAGACCCTGGCCGGGGACGTGGCCCGCCTCCAGACGGCCAACGACCGTTTGACGGGGCAGGTGGCTGAGCTGGTCGCTCAATTCGCCCAGTTCCGGGCGGAGCGAGAGGCCACGGCCCCGTCAACATCCCAGCGGGCCGCGTCTGCATCCCGGCGGGCCCCGTCTGCGCCGCAGCCGTCATCTGCTGGCCCCGGGATAACCGACGCCCAACTAGCGGTTATCCTGGATGCATGCTGGCGGATGATCGAGGGCCGTACGGCCGGCCTAGAGGCGAGGCTGCCTGCGGCCCCTGTCATGCGGCCGCCACTTGCGGCGCCAAAGCGGAGGGCCGCGTCATCGGCAACGACCCCCCTTCCTGTGGTGGGGGGTCGCGTAACCTACGCCTCGGCGACGGCTCCTGCGGCCGCCCGAGGGACGGCGGCCAGGGCTCCGGCCCCGGCCAAGACGCCTGCGCCGAGGCCGGGGCCGAAAGCGGCGGCGGGGACTGGAGCGAAGGTTCCTCCGCCCCCCGCTCCAACGCCTGTGCCTGGCCCCTCCACATCTGCCCCCTCCAATGAGGGTTGGCAGGTAGTCGGAGGGTCAAAGAAGGCCCGAAAGCGGGCCAGAAAGGCTGCCCGACAGGCAGCCTCTGGCCCGCAGTCGCCGCCGGTGGCAAGGGCCACTGCGAAAAAGCCGCGGAAACTGCAGCCGCCGAAAACCGCGGCTGTAGTGGTGACCCTGTCACCGGAGGCGACATCCGGCGGGCTGTCCTACGCGGCCTTCTTCAAGAAGGCCCGGGACAGTCTCGCCGGAGATTTTGAAACGGCCGGTGTCCGCCTGCGCAAGGCCCAAACGGGAGCTCGAGTTCTCGAGTTCCCTGGGGCCGATGGCGCAAAAAAGGCGGACACCGTTGCCGAGAAGTTGAAGGGAGTCTTCGCAGCCACGGATGGTGTGAGGATCGCCAGGCCCACAAAGTGCGCAGCGCTGCGCATTTCGGGCCTGGACGACTCGGTCACGGCCGACGACGTTCGCGCCGTAATCCGTGACAAGGCGGGTTGCGGCGCGGACGGCGTCAGGGTCGGCACCATCCGCCCCGGTCCGGGAGGCCTTGGTGCGGTGTGGGTCAGCTGTCCCGTGGCGTCGGCCAAAATTTTGGCCGATGCAGGCAGGATCCTCATCGGTTTTGTGAGTGCTAGGATTACAGTCCTGGCCCCAAGACCGATGAGGTGTTTCAAATGCCTGGCCGCGGGACACACTCGCACCAAGTGCCAGAGTTGCTTCGACTGCAGCGGACTCTGTTTCCGCTGCGGTCGACCGGGGCACAAGGCGGCAGAGTGCTCTGCCGCCCCTCACTGCCCCGTGTGTGCGGCGGGCAATAAGCCCGCCAATCACCAGATGGGGCAGGGGGGCTGCAGGCCTCCCCGAGCTTCTCGGCAGACGTCGGGGGCTAGCCTGTCGACCCAGGCTGCTTCCGACGTCGATCGTGCGACCACGTCGTCGCCCATGGAGGAGGTTGTAGAGACGATCCAGTAAATGGATCAAGTCTCCAACCTCCTTGTCCAGACGAACCTGAACCACTGCGCCGCGGCGCAGGATCTCTTCCTGCAAACCATGGCGCAGTGGTCGATAGGTGTTGCCGTAGTCGCGGAGCCCTACTACGTCCCTCCCCGTCCAAACTGGATGGGTGACCGGGACGGCTCCGTGGCAGTCGTCGGCTCCTCGGCGGCTCGTTCCCCGCCCTTGTCGTTAAGAGACAAGGGCTCTGGATATGTGGCCGCCGAGTGGGGGGGAATCACCGTTTACGGTGTGTATTTCTCCCCCAACCGGAGTTTGAGCGACTTCGAGGTCTTCCTTAACAACTTGGAGACCTCGATACGGCGACTAGCGTCTGGGCACGTCCTCGTGCTGGGGGACTTCAACGCAAAATCCATTGCGTGGGGTTCCCCGGCGACGGACGCCAGGGGCGATGCCGTGGTGGAGTGGGCGGCGTCGGTGGGCCTCTGTTTGCTGAACAGAGGCGCCACCAACACGTGCGTGCGACAGCAGGGGGGGTCGATAGTGGACCTTTCGTTCGCTACCCCTGCTGTTGCCGCACGAGTAAGGAACTGGTGTGTCCTGGATGAGGTTGAGACGCTCTCGGATCACCTGTACATCCGATTCGAGCTCTCCCGGTCCCAGGGCCCCAGTAGGGGTCACGTGGCGCGGCATACCTCCCGCTTTCCGCGGTGGGCAGTTGCCAAACTCGACAGGGACCTGCTAGAGGAGGCGGCCATAGTTCAATCTTGGCTGTCTCCGCGGGCCCCGGCCGAGGAGGTCGACATGGGGGCTGGCCGCTTTCGCTCTGCGATTACGCAGATCTGCGATGCGGCCATGCCCCGCGTTCGGGGTTGTCGACCTTCACGGAACGGGGTCTACTGGTGGTCCCAGGAGTTGGCGGACCTCCGTGCGGCCTGTACTCGTGCCCGGAGGTCCTACACCCGATGCCGGCGGCGACGCCACCGCGTAGACGGGGAGGAGGGCCGGCTTCATGAGGAGTACCGCGAAGCGCGGAAAACTCTGAAGCTGGCCATTTGCCGCGCCAAAGAGGAAAAGAGAAAGGAGATGCTGGAGAGTCTCGATCGTGACCCCTGGGGTCGCCCATATCGTGCGGTGCGTCAGAAGCTCCGCACGGCGGGCCCCCCCCTTACCGAGACTCTCCAGCCCAGCTTCCTGCAGCAGGTGGTCGAGGGCCTTTTCCCGCAGCGGGCGGAGCACACGCCCCCGTCGATGGCCTATTCAGTGGCCAGAAACGACGGGGGCCGAGAGGACGATATTCCGCCCGTTAGGGAATCGGAGGTTGGGGCGGCTGTTCTTCGGATCCGTTCCAAGAACACCGCCCCCGGGCCGGACGGGGTACCACCCCGAGTGATGGCCCGAGCCCTCGACCATATGTCGGACCGCCTCAGGGAGGTTTTGGACGCCAGCCTGGCGTCTGGACGCTTCCCTGAGTGCTGGAAATGTGGGAAGCTGGTCCTGTTGCCGAAGCCGGGACGGCCAGCCGATTCGGTCGCGGCCTATAGGCCCATCGTGTTGCTGGACGAGGCGGGCAAATTGTTCGAGAGGATTCTCTCTGCCCGCATCGTCCAGCATCTCAGCGAGGTGGGGCCCGACCTGTCGGACGCCCAATTCGGGTTCCGAGAGGGGCGTTCGACGGTCGATGCCGTGATGCGCCTTAGGGCCGTGACCGAAGAGGCGGTTGGCTGCGGCGGCGTGGTGTTGGCGGTGTCCTTGGACATCGCCAACGCCTTCAATAGTCTGCCATTCAGCTGCATCAGGGAAGCACTCCACTACCACGGGGTGCCAGAGTACCTGAGGCGGCTGGTGGCAGACTATTTAGAGGAGCGTACCGTCGTGTACGAGGACCGAGTTGGCGTCTTGAGACGGCGACCCATGTCGTGCGGCGTTCCACAGGGGTCTGTCCTTGGACCACTCCTGTGGAACGTGGGGTACGACTGGGTCCTTCGAAGTCGTCTGCCTCCCGGGCTGGGCGTAATTTGTTACGCCGATGACACTCTTGTCACAGCCCGGGGGGCGAATTTCCAAGAGGCGGCGCGCCTGGCCACCAGGGGTGTTTCTCTGGTGGTTGGGCGCATCGAGGCGCTGGGCTTACGGGTGGCCCTTGACAAGACGGAGGCCCTGCTCTTCCATGGGCCCCGTCGTGGTCCACCCCCCGGCGCCTCTATCGAAGTCAACTCGGTCCTCGTACCGGTTCGGGCCCAGATGAAGTATCTGGGCCTGATCCTCGACGGTAGGTGGCTCTTCGACGAGCACTTCCGACAGCTTGGCCCTAAGCTGGTCGGCGCTGCCTCCGCCCTTGGGCGTCTTTTGCCCAACTTGGGTGGAGCCAGCGTCGCTACTAGGAACCTCTACACGGGGGTGGTCCGGTCGATGGCCCTTTATGGGTCACCGGTGTGGGTCCCGGCTCTGACTGCCCAGAATAAGGTGCGCCTCTGGCGCCCTCAGAGGGTATTGGCAGTCAGAGCCATACGCGGATACCGCACCGTTTCGACGGAGGCGGCATGCGCCTTGGCCGGAACACCCCCGTGGGATTTGGAGGCGGAAGTGCTCGCCGAAGTTTATCGGCGAGCGGCTGAATATCGGGCGGAGAACGGGTATCGTCCTCCGCCCGAAGAGGTACGCGATTGGCGTGAAGCCGCTCGCCGAGCCACGATGGCTCGTTGGTCGTCCCGGCTGGAGGCTCCACGCGCTGGCTTTGCCACCGTGGAGGCGCTCCAGCCGGTCATCCTCGAGTGGGCAGGGCGGCAGCACGGGACCCTTTCCTTCCGGCTGACGCAGGTGCTTTCCGGGCATGGTTGCTTCGGAAAGTACCTGCACTCGGTCGCTAGGAGGGAATTGAGTCCCGCCTGCCACCACTGCGACTGCAGTGAGGACTCGGCCCAGCACACGCTGGAGTTCTGCCCCGCTTGGGCGGAGCAGCGCCGGGCCCTCACTGCAGTCATCGGAGGAGATCTGTCGCTACCGGCCGTCGTACTATCCATGGCCGGTAGCGACAGCAGTTTTACCGCGGTCGCGACCTTCTGCGAGGAAGTAATCTCGCAGAAGGAGGCGGCGGAGAAGGCCCGAGAGGACGATCTCCACTCGGACCCGATCCGCCGCCGGCGCACGGGGCGGCGGAGGCGCGCCTATCAGCGCCTCATGCCGCCCTGAGTGTGGCCGCGGATGGACGGGATGGGTTTTCCCCTCCATCCGCATTACAGGCCAACCGCGAGGGGGCGACGTACGCGTGTGCCGTGCGTCGCCTAAATTGAGATTTTTATTTGAAGAAGGTGCCCGCTTCAGTGCGGGCAGGCGCTGGGAGGGGCCCGGTTGTGTTAATAAACGCATTTCCCGGACCCCTCCCTTCTCAGGCGCAGAGTTGGCACACCGTGTGGTTTTAGTCGGTTCGATTCCGACACACCGCCCCGCCGCAAACCCCGGCGGGGTGACGGCCCGAGGGGGTTTCCACACGTAAAAAAAAAAAAAAAAAAAAAAGGTTAGGTTAGGTTAGGTTAGGTTCGTCTGGGCACGTCCTCGTGCTGGGGGACTTCAACGCAAAGTCCATTGCGTGGGGTTCCCCGGCGACGGACGCCAGGGGCGATGCCGTTGTGGAGTGGGCGGCTTCGGTGGGCCTCTGTTTGCTGAACAGAGGCGCCACCAACACGTGCGTGCGACAGCAGGGGGGGTCGATAGTGGACCTTTCGTTCGCTACCCCTGCTGTTGCCGCACGAGTAAGGAACTGGTGTGTCCTGGATGAGGTTGAGACGCTCTCGGATCACCTGTATATCCGATTTGAGCTCTCCCGGTCCCAGGGCCCCAGTAGGGGTCACGTGGCGCGGCATTCCTCCCGCTTTCCTCGGTGGGCAGTCGCCAAGCTCGATAGGGACCTGCTAGAGGAGGCGGCCATCGTTCAGTCATGGCTGTCTCCGCGGGCCCCGGCCGAGGAGGTCGACATGGGGGCTGGCCGCTTTCGCACTGCGATAACGCAGATCTGCGATGCGGCCATGCCCCGCGTTCGGGGTTGTCGACCTCCACGGAACGGGGTCTACTGGTGGTCCCAGGAGTTGGCGGACCTCCGTGCGGCCTGCACTCGTGCCCGGAGGTCCTACACCCGATGCCGGCGGCGACGCCACCGCGTAGACGGGGAGGAGGGCCGGCTTCATGAGGAATACCGCGAAGCGCGGAAAACTCTGAAGCTGGCCATTTGCCGCGCCAAAGAGGAGAGTAGAAAGGAGATGCTGGAGAGTCTCGACCGTGACCCCTGGGGTCGCCCATATCGTGCGGTGCGTCAGAAGCTCCGCGCGGCGGGCCCCCCCCTTACCGAGACTCTCCAGCCCAGCTTCCTGCAGCAAGTGGTCGAGGGCCTTTTCCCGCAGCGGGCGGAGCACACGCCCCCGTCGATGGCCTATCCGGTCAGAGGCGACGGGGACGGAGGGAGTGAGGTGCCGCCCGTTAGGGAATCGGAGGTTGGGGCGGCTGTTCTAAGGATCCGTTCCAAGAACACCGCCCCCGGGCCGGACGGGGTACCCCCCCGAGTGATGGCCCGAGCCCTCGACCATATGTCGGACCGCCTCAGGGAGGTTTTGGACGCCAGCCTGGCGTCCGGACGCTTCCCTGAGTGCTGGAAATGTGGGAAGCTGGTCCTATTGCAGAAGCCGGGACGGCCTGCCGATTCGGTCGCGGCCTATAGGCCCATCGTGTTGCTGGACGAGGCGGGCAAATTATTCGAGAGAATAATCTCTGCCCGCATCGTCCGGCACCTAAGCGAGGTGGGGCCCGACCTGTCGGACGCCCAATTCGGGTTCCGAGAGGGGCGTTCGACGGTCGATGCCGTGGTGCGCCTTAGGGCCGTGACCGAAGAGGCAGTGAGCTGTGGCGGCGTGGTGTTGGCGGTGTCCCTGGACATCGCCAACGCCTTTAATAGTCTGCCATTCAGCTGCATCAGGGAAGCACTCCAGTTTCATGGGGTGCCAGAGTACCTGAGGCGGCTAGTGGCAGACTATTTGGAGGAGCGTACCGTCGTGTACGAGGATCGAGATGGCGTCCTTAGACGGCGACCCATGTCGTGCGGCGTTCCACAGGGGTCTGTCCTCGGACCACTCCTGTGGAACGTGGGGTACGACTGGGTCCTGCGGAGTCGTCTGCCTCCCGGGCTGGGCGTAATTTGTTACGCCGATGACACGCTTGTCACAGCCCGGGGGGCCAATTTCCAAGAGGCGGCGCGCCTGGCCACCAGGGGGGTATCTCTGGTGGTTGGGCGCATAGAGGCGCTGGGCTTACGGGTGGCCCTTGACAAGACGGAGGCCCTGTTATTTCATGGGCCCCGTCGTGGTCCACCCCCCGGCGCCTCCATCGAAGTCAACTCGGTCCTCGTACCGGTTCGGGCCCAGATGAGGTATCTGGGCCTGATCCTCGACGGTAGGTGGCTCTTCGACGAGCACTTCCGACAGCTTGGTCCAAAGCTGGTCGACGCTGCCTCCGCCCTTGGGCGACTCTTGCCCAATCTGGGTGGAGCCAGCGTCGAAACAAGACACCTCTACACGGGGGTGGTCCGGTCGATGGCCCTTTACGGGTCACCGGTGTGGGTCCCGGCTCTGACCGCCCAGAATAAGGCACGCCTCTGGCGGCCTCAGAGGGTATTGGCGGTCAGAGCCATACGCGGATACCGCACCGTGTCGACGGAGGCGGCATGCGCCTTGGCCGGAACACCCCCGTGGGATTTGGAGGCGGAAGTGCTCGCCGAAGTTTATCGGCGAGCGGCTGACTATCGGGCGGAGAACGGGTATCGTCCTCCGCCCGAAGAGGTACGCGATTGGCGTGAAGCCGCTCGCCGAGCCACGATGGCTCGTTGGTCGTCCCGGCTGGAGGCTCCACGCGCTGGCTTTGCCACCGTGGAGGCGCTCCAGCCGGTCATCCTCGAGTGGGCAGGGCGGCAGCACGGGACCCTTTCCTTCCGGCTGACGCAGGTGCTTTCCGGGCATGGTTGCTTCGGAAAGTACCTGCACTCGGTCGCTAGGAGGGAATTGAGTCCCGCCTGCCACCACTGCGACTGCAGTGAGGACTCGGCCCAGCACACGCTGGAGATCTGCCCCGCTTGGGCGGATCAGCGCCGGGCCCTCACTGCAGTCATCGGAGGAGATCTGTCGCTACCGGCCGTCGTACTATCCATGGCCGGTAGCGACAGCAGTTTTACCGCGGTCGCGACCTTCTGCGAGGAAGTAATCTCGCAGAAGGAGGCGGCGGAGAAGGCCCGAGAGGACGATCTCCACTCGGACCCGATCCGCCGCCGGCGAACCGGGCGGCGGAGGCGCGCCCATCTGCGCCTCATGCCGCCCTGAGTGTGGCCGCGGATGGTGGGGACGGGTTTTCCCCTCCATCCGCTTTAGTGGCCAGCCGCGAAGGGGCGACGTACGCGTGTGCCGTGCGTCGCCTAAATTGAGATTTTATTTGGAGGAGGTGCCCGCTTCAGTGCGGGCAGGCGCTGGGAGGGGTCCGGTTTGCGTTAATAACAGCGATCCCGGACCCCTCCCTTTTCAGGCGCAGAGTTGGCACACCGTGTGGTTTTAGTCGGTTCGATTCCGACACACCGCCCCGCCGCAAACCCCGGCGGGGTGACGGCCCGAGGGGGTTTCCACACGTAAAAAAAAAAAAAAAAGGTTAGGTTAGGTTTCGCCGAAGTTTATCGGCGAGCGGCTGAACATCGGGCGGAGTACGGGTATCGTGCTCCGCCCGAAGAGGTACGCGAATGGCGTGAAGCCGCTCGCCGAGCCACGATGGCTCGTTGGTCTTTCCGGCTGGAGGCTCCACGCGCTGGCTTTGCCACCGTGGAGGCGCTCCAGCCGGTCATCCTCGAGTGGGCAGGGCGGCAGCACGGGACTCTTTCCTTCCGACTGACGCAGGTGCTTTCCGGGCACGGTTGCTTCGGGAAGTACCTGCACTCGGTCGCTAGGAGGGAACTGAGTCCCGCCTGCCACCACTGCGACTGCAGTGAGGACTCGGCCCAGCATACGCTGGAGTTCTGCCCCGCTTGGGCGGAGCAGCGCCGGGCCCTCACTGCAGTCATCGGAGGGGACCTGTCGCTACCGGCCATCATACGCTCCATGGCCGGTGGCGACAGCAGTTTTACCGCGGTCGCATCCTTCTGCGAAGACGTAATTTCGCAGAAGGAGGCGGCGGAGAAGGCCCGGGAGGACGATCTCCACTCGGACCCGATCCGCCGCCGGCGAACCGGGCGGCGGAGGCGCGCCCATCTGCGCCTCATGCCGCCCTGAGTGTGGCCGCGGATGGACGGGATGGGTTTTCCCGTCCATCCGCTTTAATGGCCAGCCGCGAAGGGGCGACGTACGCGTGTGCCGTGCGTCGCCTAATTTGAGAATTTTAATAGCAGAGGGTGCCCGCTTCAGTGCGGGCAGGCGCTGGGAGGGGTCCGGCGTGTTAATAACAGCGATTCCCGGACCCCTCCCGTCTCAGGCGCAGAGTTGGCACACCGTGTGGTTTTAGTCGGTTCGATTCCGACACACCGCCCCGCCGCAAACCCCGGCGGGGTGACGGCCCGAGGGGGTTTCCACACGTAAAAAAAAAAAAAAAAAAAAAAAAAAAAAAAAAAAAAAAAAAAAAAAAAAAGGTTAGGTTAGGTTTTCCACAGGGGTCTGTCCTCGGACCACTCCTGTGGAACGTGGGGTACGACTGGGTCCTTCGTAGTCGTCTGCCCCCCGGGCTGGGCGTAATTTGTTACGCCGATGACACACTTGTCACAGCCCGGGGGGCCAATTTCCAAGAGGCGGCGCGCCTGGCCACCAGGGGTGTTTCTCTGGTGGTTGGGCGCATCGAGGCGCTGGGCTTGCGGGTGGCCCTTGATAAGACGGAGGCCCTACTTTTCCATGGGCCCCGTCGTGGTCCACCCCCCGGCGCCTCCATCGAAGTCAACTCGGTCCTCGTACCGGTTCGGGCCCAGATGAGGTATCTGGGCCTGATCCTCGACGGTAGGTGGCTCTTCGACGAGCACTTCCGACAGCTTTGTCCAAAGCTGGTCGACGCTGCCTCCGCCCTTGGGCGTCTTTTGCCCAACTTGGGTGGAGCCAGCGTCGCAACAAGGAACCTCTTCACGGGGGTGGTCCGGTCGATGGCCCTATATGGGTCACCGGTGTGGGTCCCGGCTCTGACCGCCCAGAATAAGGCACGCCTTTGGCGGCCTCAGAGGGTATTGGCGGTCAGAGCCATACGCGGATACCGCACCGTGTCGACGGAGGCGGCGTGCGCCTTGGCCGGAACACCCCCGTGGGATTTGGAGGCGGAAGTGCTCGCCGAAGTTTATCGGCGAGCGGCTGAATATCGGGCGGAGAACGGGTATCGTCCTCCGCCCGAAGAGGTACGCGATTGGCGTGAAGCCGCTCGCCGAGCCACGATGGCTCGTTGGTCGTCCCGGCTGGAGGCTCCACGCGCTGGCTTTGCCACCGTGGAGGCGCTCCAGCCGGTCATCCTCGAGTGGGCAGGGCGGCAGCACGGGACTCTTTCCTTCCGACTGACGCAGGTGCTTTCCGGGCACGGTTGCTTCGGGAAGTACCTGCACTCGGTCGCTAGGAGGGAATTGAGTCCCGCCTGCCACCACTGCGACTGCAGTGAGGACTCGGCCCAGCATACGCTGGAGTTCTGCCCCGCTTGGGCGGAGCAGCGCCGGGCCCTCACTGCAGTCATCGGAGGAGATCTGTCGCTACCGGCCGTCGTACTGTCCATGGCCGGTAGCGACAGCAGTTTTACCGCGGTCGCGACCTTCTGCGAAGACGTAATTTCGCGGAAGGAGGCGGCGGAGAAGGCCCGGGAGGACGATATCCACTCGGACCCGATCCGCCGCCGGCGCACGGGGCGGCGGAGGCGCGCCTATCAGCGCCTCATGCCGCCCTGAGTGTGGCCGCGGATGGACGGGATGGGTTTTCCCCTCCATCCGCATTACAGGCCAACCGCGAGGGGGCGACGTACGCGTGTGCCGTGCGTCGCCTAAATTGAGATTTTATTTTTGAAGAAGGTGCCCGCTTCAGTGCGGGCAGGCGCTGGGAGGGGTCCGGTAGTGTAATATCTGCAATTCCCGGACCCCTCTCTTCTCAGGCGCAGAGTTGGCACACCGTGTGGTTTTAGTCGGTTCGATTCCGACACACCGCCCCGCCGCAAACCCCGGCGGGGTGACGGCCCGAGGGGGTTTCCACACGTAAAAAAAAAAAAAAAAAAAAAAAAAGGTTCCCCCCAATGTATCCCTACGTTGTCGTCGTGGTGGGGCTTGCGTGGGTCAATGATCTCTGGGGCTGTGCCGGGTAGAGCTACTCATGCCGGATTGGCCCAGGGTGAGACTCCAGACCAAATGGGATACCAGACGGAGTCTGGCTGCAGACTGCCGTGAAGGGCGTGACGCAGTCGTCGCGCGGCACTCCAAACGTCCCTCTGCTTTAGCAGAAGGCGTGTTGGAGTGCGAGTAGATCAGAGGGGCTGACACTTGAGTGTTAGTCCCGTCTGTGAGAGAGGGCTAGCCACCCTCTCGCATTCCGTAACCATTAGGGGCTCAACAACGACCTGACTGGTGGCTCCAAGAGGGTACGCTGAGAACCTGATGGCCGGAGGGCTTGCCTTGATTGGCCGGCCCATGACAAGGATAGTCTATAACACCCGACAGCTAAGTCGTAAAAACCTGTGGATACCGGCCGACCTCCACAGTACATAGGCTTATCCGGGTGCAGGGGGCACCGCCCGGATGGACTTATTTCCCCCATACTCGTGGGATTACAAATGGGAATTGATAAAAATCTAAAAAATGAAACTGAACAGGAAACAAAAAAACTAACGACAACTGGCATGCATAAAGGATTGGATAAGAAGAACGAAAGGAAGGAGAGGAGGAACGCCAAAGGGCAGTTCCGAAAGGCGGACGAGCAATCGTCTGCCGATGAGGACAGTGCATCTGTGGCGCCCATCTCGGTGGGGCTCCCAGTAGTCGGATCGATTTCTGGGAGCCGAAGAACTTCAGAGCGCATGCGCTCAAAGTCCGCAACTAACATCGCGGTTGCCAGCTCCAGTGCGACTGCGGACGCACTGGAGCTGATGGAGACGGAGGCCTCCGACACCCGCAAACGCGGACTCGCCATGGACGGCGGCGGCGAAAGCGACACGTCCCTGGAGATGTTGCCTCCGAAGATCGCGAGCGGCGGAAGAGGGAGGTCTCGTACTCCAGGCTCGTCAGGCTCCGCCTTCTCTAAGGCGGAGTCGTACAAGCGAGCCAGGGCTGATGGAGAGCTGCAGGCAGAGGAGGAGTTGAGTGGTCTCCTGCTTAAGATCAGGGGACCGGTGGATGGGGATTCAGAGCCCCAATCATCGGTCTCTCTGCAGGAGACGGCGGACGCGGCGGTGGCCATTATTAACAAGGTGGCCACCAAGTCCGTGAACCTGAAGGGCTCGTTTGTAAGAGCCCTGAAGGACTCCTCCTCGGCGATTGCAGGGGTGGTGGAGACCCTAGCCGGGGACGTGGCCCGCCTCCAGACGGCCAACGACCGTTTGACGGGGCAGGTGGCTGAGCTGAGCGCTCAATTCGCCCAATTTCGGGCGGAGCGCTCGGAGCGGAAGGCCCCTGCCCCGTCTTCATCGTGTAGCGCCCCTACCGAATCCGAGGTCCCAGATGCGTATCTGGGACAAATTCTCGTGGCGGTGGGGCACCTGATCGACGGTCGGCTGGCTGGGCTGCTGTCGAGGCTGCCCCCGGCCCCATCAGTTCGGCCGCCGCTTGCGGCACCGAAGCCGAGGGTCGCACCGGCGACGACCCCTCTTCCTGTGGTGGGGGGTCGTGTGTCGTTTTCGGCGGCGGTGTCGAGGCCGGCTCCTGCGGCTGCCCAAGGGGCGCGTCAGGCCAAGGCTCCGGCCAAGGCTCCGACCAAGGCGCCGGCCAAGGCGGCTGCGCCGAGACCGGGGCCGAGGGCGGCGGTAAGGGCTGGAGCGGAGGTTTCTCCGCTCCTCGCTCCAACGCCTGTGGCTGGCCCCTCCACATCTGCCCCCTCCAATGAGGGTTGGCAGATAGTCGGGGGGTCGAAGAAGGCCCGAAAGCGGGCCAGAAAGGCTGCCCGTCAGGCAGCCTCTGGCCCGCAGGCGCCATCGGTGGCAGGGGCCACCCGCAAGAAGCCGCGGAAACTACAGATGCCGAAATCCGCGGCTGTGGTGGTGACCCTGTCACCGGAGGCGGCTACCGGCGGGCTGTCCTACGCGGCCTTCTTTAAGAAGGCCCGGGACAGCCTCGCCTCTGATTTCGAGACGGCGGGGGTGAGATTGCGCCTTGCCCAGACGGGAGCTCGAGTACTAGAGTTCCCCGGGGCTGAAGGCGCAAAATCGGCAGATATATTTGCCGAGAAGATGAGAGGCATATTTGCAGAGACGGATGGTGTCAAGATCGCCAGGCCCACGAAATGCGCTGAGTTGCGCATCTCGGGCCTGGACGATTCTGTGACGGTCGAAGACGTCCGCGCTGTAGTTGCAGAGAAGACTGCATGCAGCGCGGACAAAGTCAGGGTCGGCACCATCCGCCCCGGTCCTGGGGGGCTTGGCGCTGTGTGGGTCAGTTGTCCCGTGGCGTCGGCCAAAGTACTGGGCGACGCCGGCCGGCTCCTCATCGGTTTCGTGAGCGCCAGGGTTACAGTCCTGGCGGCGAGACCGATGAGGTGCTTCAAGTGCCTGGCTGCGGGGCACACACGCGCCAAGTGCGCCAGTTGTTTTGACTGCAGCGGATTATGTTTCCGCTGCGGTCGACCGGGGCACAAGGCGGCAGAGTGCTCTGCCGCCCCTCACTGCCCCGTGTGTGCGGCGGGCAATAAGCCCGCCAATCACCAGATGGGGCAGGGGGGCTGCAAGCCTCCAAAAGCTTCTCGGCAGACGTCGGGGGCTAGCCTGTCGACCCAGGCTGCCTCCGACGTCGATTGTGCGACCACGTCGTCGCCCATGGAGGAGGTTGTAGAGACGATCCAGTAAATGGATCAAGTCTCCAACCTCCTTGTCCAGACGAACCTGAACCACTGCGCCGCGGCGCAGGATCTCTTCCTGCAAACCATGGCGCAGTGGTCGATAGGTGTTGCCGTAGTCGCGGAGCCCTACTACGTCCCTCCCCGTCCAAACTGGATGGGTGACCGGGACGGCTCCGTGGCAGTCGTCGGCTCCTCGGCGGCTCGTTCCCCGCCCTTGTCGTTAAGAGACAAGGGCTCTGGATATGTGGCTGCCGAGTGGGGGGGAATCACCGTTTACGGTGTGTATTTCTCCCCCAACCGGAGTTTGAGCGACTTCGAGGTCCTCCTTAACAACTTGGAGACCTCGATGCGGCGACTAGCGTCTGGGCACGTCCTCGTGCTGGGGGACTTCAACGCAAAATCCATTGCGTGGGGTTCCCCGGCGACGGACGCCAGGGGCGAAGCCGTTGTGGAGTGGGCGGCTTCGGTGGGCCTCTGTTTGCTGAACAGAGGCGCCACCAACACGTGCGTGCGACGGCAGGGGGGGTCGATAGTGGACCTTTCGTTCGCTACCCCTGCTGTTGCCGCACGAGTAAGGAACTGGTGTGTCCTGGATGAGGTTGAGACGCTCTCGGATCACCTGTATATCCGATTTGAGCTCTCCCGGTCCCAGGGCCCCAGTAGGGGTCACGTGGCGCGGCATACCTCCCGCTTTCCGCGGTGGGCAGTTGCCAAACTCGACAGGGACCTGCTAGAGGAGGCGGCCATTATTCAGTCTTGGCTGTCTCCGCGGGCCCCGGCCGAGGAGGTCGACATGGGGGCTGGCCGCTTTCGCTCTGCGATTACGCAGATCTGCGATGCGGCCATGCCCCGCGTTCGGGGTTGTCGACCTTCACGGAACGGGGTCTACTGGTGGTCCCAGGAGTTGGCGGACCTCCGTGCGGCCTGCACTCGTGCCCGGAGGTCCTACACCCGATGCCGGCGGCGACGCCACCGCGTAGACGGGGAGGAGGGCCGGCTTCATGAGGAGTACCGCGTAGCGCGGAAAACTCTGAAGCTGGCCATTTGCCGCGCCAAAGAGGAGAGGAGAAAGGAGATGCTGGAGAGTCTCGATCGTGACCCCTGGGGTCGCCCATATCGTGCGGTGCGACAAAAGCTCCGCACGGCGGGCCCCCCCCTTACCGAGACTCTCCAGCCCAGCTTCCTGCAGCAGGTGGTCGAGGGCCTTTTCCCGCAGCGGGCGGAGCACACGCCCCCGTCGATGGCCGGTCCGGCCAGAGACGACGGGGACGGAGGGAGTGAGGTGCCGCCCGTTAGGGAATCGGAGGTAGGGGCGGCTGTTCTAAGGATTCGTTCCAAGAACACCGCCCCCGGGCCGGACGGGGTAACCCCCCGAGTGATGGCCCGAGCCCTCGACCATATGTCGGACCGCCTCAGGGAGGTTTTGGACGCCAGCCTGGCGTCCGGACGCTTCCCTGAGTGCTGGAAATGCGGGAAGCTGGTCCTGTTGCCGAAGCCGGGACGGCCAGCCGATTCGGTCACGGCCTATAGGCCCATCGTGTTGCTGGACGAGGCGGGCAAATTGTTCGAGAGGATTCTCTCTGCCCGCATCGTCCAGCATCTCAGCGAGGTGGGGCCCGACCTGTCGGACGCCCAATTCGGGTTCCGAGAGGGGCGTTCGACGGTCGATGCCGTGATGCGCCTTAGGGCCGTGACCGAAGAGGCGGTTGGCTGTGGCGGCGTGGTGTTGGCGGTGTCCTTGGACATCGCCAACGCCTTCAATAGTCTGCCATTCAGCTGCATCAGGGAAGCACTCCATTACCACGGGGTGCCAGAGTACCTGAGGCGGCTGGTGGCAGACTATTTAGAGGAGCGTACCGTCGTGTACGAGGACCGAGATGGCGTCTTGAGACGGCGACCCATGTCGTGCGGCGTTCCACAGGGGTCTGTCCTCGGACCACTCCTGTGGAACGTGGGGTACGACTGGGTCCTTCGTAGTCGTCTGCCCCCCGGGCTGGGCGTAATTTGTTACGCCGATGACACACTTGTCACAGCCCGGGGGGCCAATTTCCAAGAGGCGGCGCGCCTGGCCACCAGGGGTGTTTCTCTGGTGGTTGGGCGCATCGAGGCGCTGGGCTTGCGGGTGGCCCTTGATAAGACGGAGGCCCTACTTTTCCATGGGCCCCGTCGTGGTCCACCCCCCGGCGCCTCCATCGAAGTCAACTCGGTCCTCGTACCGGTTCGGGCCCAGATGAGGTATCTGGGCCTGATCCTCGACGGTAGGTGGCTCTTCGACGAGCACTTCCGACAGCTTTGTCCAAAGCTGGTCGACGCTGCCTCCGCCCTTGGGCGTCTTTTGCCCAACTTGGGTGGAGCCAGCGTCGCAACAAGGAACCTCTTCACGGGGGTGGTCCGGTCGATGGCCCTATATGGGTCACCGGTGTGGGTCCCGGCTCTGACCGCCCAGAATAAGGCACGCCTTTGGCGGCCTCAGAGGGTATTGGCGGTCAGAGCCATACGCGGATACCGCACCGTGTCGACGGAGGCGGCATGCGCCTTGGCCGGAACACCCCCGTGGGATTTGGAGGCGGAAGTGCTCGCCGAAGTTTATCGGCGAGCGGCTGACTATCGGGCGGAGAACGGGTATCGTCCTCCGCCCGAAGAGGTACGCGATTGGCGTGAAGCCGCTCGCCGAGCCACGATGGCTCGTTGGTCGTCCCGGCTGGAGGCTCCACGCGCTGGCTTTGCCACCGTGGAGGCGCTCCAGCCGGTCATCCTCGAGTGGGCAGGGCGGCAGCACGGGACCCTTTCCTTCCGGCTGACGCAGGTGCTTTCCGGGCATGGTTGCTTCGGAAAGTACCTGCACTCGGTCGCTAGGAGGGAATTGAGTCCCGCCTGCCACCACTGCGACTGCAGTGAGGACTCGGCCCAGCACACGCTGGAGATCTGCCCCGCTTGGGCGGATCAGCGCCGGGCCCTCACTGCAGTCATCGGAGGAGATCTGTCGCTACCGGCCGTCGTACTATCCATGGCCGGTAGCGACAGCAGTTTTACCGCGGTCGCGACCTTCTGCGAGGAAGTAATCTCGCAGAAGGAGGCGGCGGAGAAGGCCCGAGAGGACGATCTCCACTCGGACCCGATCCGCCGCCGGCGAACCGGGCGGCGGAGGCGCGCCCATCTGCGCCTCATGCCGCCCTGAGTGTGGCCGCGGATGGTGGGGACGGGTTTTCCCCTCCATCCGCTTTAGTGGCCAGCCGCGAAGGGGCGACGTACGCGTGTGCCGTGCGTCGCCTAAATTGAGATTTTTACAAGAAGAAGGTGCCCGCTTCAGTGCGGGCAGGCGCTGGGAGGGGTCCGGTTTGCGTTAGTAACAGCGATCCCGGACCCCTCCCTTCTCAGGCGCAGAGTTGGCACACCGTGTGGTTTTAGTCGGTTCGATTCCGACACACCGCCCCGCCGCAAACCCCGGCGGGGTGACGGCCCGAGGGGGTTTCCACACGTAAAAAAAAAAAAAAAAAAAAAAAAAAAGGTTAGGTTAGGTTTTTTTATGGGCGTGACCCGTCGTGCCGCACTCCAAACGTCCCTCTGCTTTAGCAGAAGGCGTGTTGGAGTGCAAGTAGGTCAGAGAGGCTGGCACTTGAGTGTTAGCTTCGTCTGAGGGAGAGGGCTAGCCACCCTCTCGCATTCCGTAACCATTAGGGGCTCAACAACGACCTGACTGGTGGCTCCAGGAGGGTACGCTGAGAACCTGATGGCCGGAGGGCTTGCCTTGATTGGCCGGCCCATGACAAGGATAGTCTATAACACCCGACAGCAAAGTCGTAAAAAACCTGTGGATACCGGCCGACCTCCACAGTACATAGGCTTGCCCGGGTATTGGGGATCTCTGCCCGGGTGGACTTTTAGTTCTCCCCAACTCGTGGGTCTATTATGGATATTGGTAAAACTTTAATAAATGAAACTGGATCGAAAACAAACACAACGACAATTGGCAATCACACCGGAACTGAGAAGGAGAAGAAGGAGACAAAACGGAAAGATCGAAGGAACGCCAAGGGGCAGTTCAGGAGGGCAGACGACTGCTCGTCTACGGAAGAAGATGTTGGGCCTGGAACGCCCATTTCCTTGGGGCTCCCAGAAGTCAGTCTGACTGCTGGGAGCCGAAAAACGTCGGAACGCACGCGCTCCAGGTCCAGCCACTCATCGGGTGGCTTAGGTGATACCTCCTTGGAGGTAATGGACACGGAGACGTGCGACAGCCGGAAGCGTGAGCACCCCACAACGCTTAAGGATGGGGGGAGTGACACCTCCTTAGAGATGCTGCCGCCCAAAATCGGGAGTAGCCTGAGGGGGAGGTCTCGAACCCCAGCCTCGGCCCCGTCGGGTTCCGCCTTTAGCAAGGCGGAATCCTACAAGAGGGCCAGAGCTGATGGGGAGCTGCAGGCAGAGGAGGAAATGTCTGGTCTCCTGCATATCATCAGGAGGCCGGCGGATGGGGTTTCAGAGCCCCAGTCGCCGGCCTCTCTGCAGGAGAGGGCGCAGGCGGCAGTGGCCATCATCCACAAGGTGGCCACCAAGTCCGTGAACCTGAAGGGCTCCTTTGTGAGAGCCCTGAAGGACTCCTCCTCTGCCATTGCGGGGGTCGTGGAGACCCTGGCCGGGGACGTGGCCCGCCTCCAGACGGCCAACGACCGTTTGACGGGGCAGGTGGCTGAGCTGGGCGCTCAATTCGCCCAGTTCCGGGCGGAGCGAGAGGCCCCGGCCCCGTCAACATCCCAGCGGGCCGCGTCTGCATCCCAGCGGGCCCCGTCTGCGCCGCAGCCGTCATCTGCTGGCCCCGGGATAACCGACGCCCAACTAGCGGTTATCCTGGATGCATGCTGGCGGATGATTGAGGGCCGTACGGCCGGCCTAGAGGCGAGGCTGCCTGCGGCCCCGATTATGCGGCCGCCGCTTGCGGCGCCGAAGCGAACGGCCACGTCGTCGACGCCGACCCCTCTTCCCGTGGTGGGGGGTCGCGTGTCGTACTCGGCGGCGGTGTCGCCAGCCGTGAGGCCGGCTCCTGCGGCTGCCCGAGGGGCACAGCCGGTGGCCAAGGCTCCGGCCAGGGTTCCGGCCAAGGCTCCAGCCAAGGCTGCTGCGCCAAGGCCGGGGCCGAAGGCGGCGGTAAGGGCTGGAGCGGAAATTACTCCGCTCCCCACTCCAACGCCTGAGCCTCTGCCTGGACCCTCCACGTCTGCCCCCTCCAATGAGGGTTGGCAGGTAGTCGGAGGGTCAAAGAAGGCCCGAAAGCGGGCCAGAAAGGCTGCCCGACAGGCAGCCTCTGGCCCGCAGTCGCCGCCGGTGGCAAGGGCCACTGCGAAAAAGCCGCGGAAACTGCAGCCGCCAAAAACCGCGGCTGTAGTGGTGACCCTGTCACCGGAGGCGACAACCGGCGGGATGTCCTATGCGGCCTTCTTCAAGAGGGCCCGGGACAGTCTCGCCGGTGAGTTCGAAACGGCCGGTGTCCGCCTGCGCAAGGCCCAAACGGGAGCTCGAATTCTCGAGTTCCCTGGGGCCGATGGCGCAAAAAAGGCGGACACCGTTGCCGGGAAGTTGAGGGATGTGTTTGCAGCCACGGATGGTGTGAAGATCGCCAGGCCCACAAAGTGCGCAGAGCTGCGCATTTCGGGCCTGGACGATTCGGTCACGGCCGACGAGGTCCGCGCCGTAATCCGTGACAAGGCGGGTTGCGGCGCGGACAGCGTCAGGGTCGGCACCATCCGCCCCGGTCCGGGAGGCCTTGGTGCAGTGTGGGTCAGCTGTCCCGTGGCGTCGGCCAAAATATTGGCCGATGCCGGCAGGCTACTCATCGGCTTCGTGAGTGCCAGGATCACGGTCCTGGCCGCGAGGCCGATGAGGTGCTTTAAATGCCTTGCCGCGGGACACACTCGCACCAAGTGCCAGAGTTGTTTTGACTGCAGCGGACTGTGTTTCCGCTGCGGTCGACCGGGGCACAAGGCGGCAGAGTGTTCTGCCGCCCCTCACTGCCCCGTGTGTGCGGCGGGCAATAAGCCCGCCAATCACCAGATGGGGCAGGGGGGTTGCAAGCCTCCCCGAGCTTCTCGGCAGACGTCGGGGGCTAGCCTGTCGACCCAGGCTGCCTCCGACGACGTTCGTGCGACCACGTCGTCGCCCATGGAGGAGGTTGTAGAGACGATCCAGTAAATGGATCAAGTCTCCAACCTCCTTGTCCAGACGAACCTCAACCACTGCGCCGCGGCGCAGGATCTCTTCCTGCAAACCATGGCGCAGTGGTCGATAGGTGTTGCCGTAGTCGCGGAGCCCTATTACGTCCCTCCCCGTCCAAACTGGATGGGTGACTGGGACGGCTCCGTGGCAGTCGTCGGCTCCTCGGCGGCTCGTTCCCCGCCCTTGTCGCTTAGAGACAAGGGCTCTGGATATGTGGCTGCCGAGTGGGGGGGAATCACCGTTTACGGTGTGTATTTCTCCCCCAACCGGAGTTTGAGCGACTTCGAGGTCTTCCTTAACAACTTGGAGACCTCGATGCGGCGACTAGCGTCTGGGCACGTCCTCGTGCTAGGGGACTTCAACGCAAAATCCATTGCGTGGGGTTCCCCAGCGACGGACGCCAGGGGCGATGCCGTTGTGGAGTGGGCGGCTTCGGTGGGCCTCTGTTTGCTGAACAGAGGCGCCACCAACACGTGCGTGCGACAGCAGGGGGGGTCGATAGTGGACCTTTCGTTCGCTACCCCTGCTGTTGCCGCACGAGTAAGGAACTGGTGTGTCCTGGATGAGGTTGAGACGCTCTCGGATCACCTATATATCCGATTTGAGCTCTCCCGGTCCCAGGGCCCCAGTAGGGGTCACGTGGCGCGGCATACCTCCCGCTTTCCGCGGTGGGCAGTTGCCAAACTCGACAGGGACCTGCTAGAGGAGGCGGCCATAGTTCAGTCTTGGCTGTCTCCGCGGGCCCCGGCCGAGGAGGTCGACATGGGGGCTGGCCGCTTTCGCACTGCGATTACGCAGATCTGCGATGCGGCCATGCCCCGCGTTCGGGGTTGTCGACCTCCACGGAACGGGGTCTACTGGTGGTCCCAGGAGTTGGCGGACCTCCGTGCGGCTTGTACTCGTGCCCGGAGGTCCTACACCCGATGCCGGCGGCGACGCCACCGCGTAGACGGGGAGGAGGGCCGGCTTCATGAGGAGTACCGCGAAGCGCGGAAAACTCTGAAGCTGGCCATTTGCCGCGCCAAAGAGGCAAAGAGAAAGGAGATGCTGGAGAGTCTCGATCGTGACCCCTGGGGTCGCCCATATCGTGCGGTGCGACAAAAGCTCCGCACGGCGGGCCCCCCCCTTACCGAGACTCTCCAGCCCAGCTTCCTGCAGCAGGTGGTCGAGGGCCTTTTCCCGCAGCGGGCGGAGCACACGCCCCCGTCGATGGCCGGTCCGGCCAGAGACGACGGGGACGGAGGGAGTGAGGTGCCGCCCGTTAGGGAATCGGAGGTAGGGGCGGCTGTTCTGAGGATTCGTTCCAAGAACACCGCCCCCGGGCCGGACGGGGTACCACCCCGAGTGATGGCCCGAGCTCTCGACCATATGTCGGACCGCCTCAGGGAGGTTTTGGACGCCAGCTTGGCGTCCGGACGCTTCCCTGAGTGCTGGAAATGTGGGAAGCTGGTCCTGTTGCCGAAGCCGGGACGGCCGGCCGATTCGGTCGCGGCCTATAGGCCCATCGTGTTGCTGGACGAGGCGGGCAAATTGTTTGAGAGGATTATCTCTGCCCGCATCGTCCAGCATCTCAGCGAGGTGGGGCCCGACCTGTCGGACGCCCAATTCGGGTTCCGAGAGGGGCGTTCGACGGTCGATGCCGTGGTGCGCCTTAGGGCCGTGACCGAAGAGGCGGTTGGCTGTGGCGGCGTGGTGTTGGCGGTGTCCTTGGACATCGCCAACGCCTTTAATAGTCTGCCATTTAGCTGCATCAGGGAAGCACTCCAGTTTCATGGGGTGCCAGAGTACCTGAGGCGGCTAGTGGCAGACTATTTGGAGGAGCGTACCGTCGTGTACGAGGATCGAGATGGCGTCTTGAGACGGCGACCCATGTCGTGCGGCGTTCCACAGGGGTCTGTCCTCGGACCACTCCTGTGGAACGTGGGGTACGACTGGGTCCTTCGAAGTCGTCTGCCTCCCGGGCTGGGCGTAATTTGTTACGCCGATGACACATTGGTCACAGCTCGGGGGGCCAATTTCCAAGAGGCGGCGCGCCTGGCCACCAGGGGTGTTTCTCTGGTGGTTGGGCGCATCGAGGCGCTGGGCTTGCGGGTGGCCCTGGATAAGACGGAGGCCCTGTTATTTCATGGGCCCCGTCGTGGTCCACCCCCCGGCGCCTCCATCGAAGTCAACTCGGTCCTCGTACCGGTTCGGGCCCAGATGAAGTATCTGGGCCTGATCCTCGACGGTAGGTGGCTCTTCGACGAGCACTTCCGACAGCTTTCCCCAAAGCTGGTCGACGCTGCCTCCGCCCTTGGTCGTCTTTTGCCCAACTTGGGTGGAGCCAGCGTCGCAACAAGGAACCTCTTCACGGGGGTGGTCCGGTCGATGGCCCTATATGGGTCACCGGTGTGGGTCCCGGCTCTGACCGCCCAGAATAAGGCACGCCTTTGGCGGCCTCAGAGGGTATTGGCGGTCAGAGCCATACGCGGATACCGCACCGTGTCGACGGAGGCGGCGTGCGCCTTGGCCGGAACACCCCCGTGGGATTTGGAGGCGGAAGTGCTCGCCGAAGTTTATCGGCGAGCGGCTGAATATCGGGCGGAGAACGGGTATCGTCCTCCGCCCGAAGAGGTACGCGATTGGCGTGAAGCCGCTCGCCGAGCCACGATGGCTCGTTGGTCTTCCCGGCTGGAGGCTCCACGCGCTGGCTTTGCCACCGTGGAGGCGCTCCAGCCGGTCATCCTCGAGTGGGCAGGGCGGCAGCACGGGACCCTTTCCTTCCGGCTGACGCAGGTGCTTTCCGGGCATGGTTGCTTCGGAAAGTACCTGCACTCGGTCGCTAGGAGGGAATTGAGTCCCGCCTGCCACCACTGCGACTGCAGTGAGGACTCGGCCCAGCATACGCTGGAGTTCTGCCCCGCCTGGGCGGAGCAGCGCCGGGCCCTCACTGCAGTCATCGGAGGAGATCTGTCGCTACCGGCCATCATACGCTCCATGGCCGGTAGCGACAGCAGTTTTACCGCGGTCGCATCCTTCTGCGAAGACGTAATTTCGCAGAAGGAGGCGGCGGAGAAGGCCCGGGAGGATGATCTCCACTCGGACCCGATCCGCCGCCGGCGAACCGGGCGGCGGAGGCGCGCCCATCTGCGCCTCATGCCGCCCTGAGTGTGGCCGCGGATGGTGGGGACGGGTTTTCCCCTCCATCCGCTTTAAAGGCCAGCCGCGAAGGGGCGACGTACGCGTGTGCCGTGCGTCGCCTAAATTGAGATTTTTACTTGGAGGAGGTGCCCGCTTCAGTGCGGGCAGGCGCTGGGAGGGGTCCGGTTTGCGTTAATAACAGCGATCCCGGACCCCTCCCTTTTCAGGCGCAGAGTTGGCACACCGTGTGGTTTTAGTCGGTTCGATTCCGACACACCGCCCCGCCGCAAACCCCGGCGGGGTGACGGCCCGAGGGGGTTTCCACACGTAATAAAAAAAAAAAAAAAAAAAAAAAGGTTAGGTTAGGTTTCGCCGGTCGTGTGGGCGGCTTCGGTGGGCCTCTGTTTGCTGAACAGAGGCGCCACCAACACGTGCGTGCGACAGCAGGGGGGGTCGATAGTGGACCTTTCGTTCGCTACCCCTGCTGTTGCCGCACGAGTAAGGAACTGGTGTGTCCTGGATGAGGTTGAGACGCTCTCGGATCATTTGTATATCCGATTTGAGCTCTCCCGGTCCCAGGGCCCCAGTAGGGGTCACGTGGCGCGGCATACCTCCCGCTTTCCGCGGTGGGCTGTTGCCAAGCTCAATAGGGACCTGCTAGAGGAGGCGGCCATCATTCAGTCTTGGCTGTCTCCGCAGGCCCCGGCCGAGGAGGTCGACATGGGGGCTGGCCGCTTTCGCACTGCGATTACGCAGATCTGCGATGCGGCCATGCCCCGCGTTCGGGGTTGTCGACCTTCACGGAACGGGGTCTACTGGTGGTCCCAGGAGTTGGCGGACCTCCGTGCGGCCTGTACTCGTGCCCGGAGGTCCTACACCCGATGCCGGCGGCGACGCCACCGCGTAGACGGGGAGGAGGGCCGGCTTCATGAGGAGTACCGCGAAGCGCGGAAAACTCTGAAGCTGGCCATTTGCCGCGCCAAAGAGGCAAAAAGAAAGGAGATGCTGGAGAGTCTCGATCGTGACCCCTGGGGTCGCCCATATCGTGCGGTGCGACAAAAGCTCCGCACGGCGGGCCCCCCCCTTACCGAGACTCTCCAGCCCAGCTTCCTGCAGCAGGTGGTCGAGGGCCTTTTCCCGCAGCGGGCGGAGCACACGCCCCCGTCGATGGCCGGTCCGGCCAGGGACGACGGGGACGGAGGGAGTGAGGTGCCGCCCGTTAGGGAATCGGAGGTAGGGGCGGCTGTTCTAAGGATTCGTTCCAAGAACACCGCCCCCGGGCCGGACGGGGTACCACCCCGAGTGATGGCCCGAGCCCTCGACCATATGTCGGACCGCCTCAGGGAGGTTTTGGACGCCAGCCTGGCGTCCGGACGCTTCCCTGAGTGCTGGAAATGCGGGAAGCTGGTCCTGTTGCCGAAGCCGGGACGGCCGGCCGATTCGGTCACGGCCTATAGGCCCATCGTGTTGCTGGACGAGGCGGGCAAATTGTTCGAGAGGATTCTCTCTGCCCGCATCGTCCAGCATCTCAGCGAGGTGGGGCCCGACCTGTCGGACGCCCAATTCGGGTTCCGAGAGGGGCGTTCGACGGTCGATGCCGTGATGCGCCTTAGGGCCGTGACCGAAGAGGCGGTTGGCTGTGGCGGCGTGGTGTTGGCGGTGTCCTTGGACATCGCCAACGCCTTCAATAGTCTGCCATTCAGCTGCATCAGGGAAGCACTCCATTACCACGGGGTGCCAGAGTACCTGAGGCGGCTGGTGGCAGACTATTTAGAGGAGCGTACCGTCGTGTACGAGGACCGAGATGGCGTCTTGAGACGGCGACCCATGTCGTGCGGCGTTCCACAGGGGTCTGTCCTCGGACCACTCCTGTGGAACGTGGGGTACGACTGGGTCCTTCGTAGTCGTCTGCCCCCCGGGCTGGGCGTAATTTGTTACGCCGATGACACACTTGTCACAGCTCGGGGGGCCAATTTCCAAGAGGCGGCGCGCCTGGCCGCCAGGGGTGTTTCTCTGGTGGTTGGGCGCATCGAGGCGCTGGGCTTGCGGGTGGCCCTTGATAAGACGGAGGCCCTACTTTTCCATGGGCCCCGTCGTGGTCCACCCCCCGGCGCCTCCATCGAAGTCAACTCGGTCCTCGTACCGGTTCGGGCCCAGATGAGGTATCTGGGCCTGATCCTCGACGGTAGGTGGCTCTTCGACGAGCACTTCCGACAGCTTTCCCCAAGGCTGGTCGACGCTGCCTCCGCCCTTGGGCGTCTTTTGCCCAACTTGGGTGGAGCCAGCGTCGCTACAAGGAACCTCTTCACGGGGGTTGTCCGGTCGATGGCACTATATGGTGCACCGGTGTGGGTGGAGGCTCTGACCGCCCAGAATAAGGCGCGCCTCTGGCGGCCTCAGAGGGTATTGGCGGTCAGAGCCATACGCGGATACCGCACGGTGTCCACCGAGGCGGCGTGCGCCTTGGCCGGAACACCCCCGTGGGATTTGGAGGCGGAAGTGCTCGCCGAAGTTTATCGGCGAGCGGCTGAATATCGGGCGGAGTACGGGTATCGTGCTCCGCCCGAAGAGGTACGCGATTGGCGTGAAGCCGCTCGCCGAGCCACGATGGCTCGTTGGTCTTTCCGGCTGGAGGCTCCACGCGCTGGCTTTGCCACCGTGGAGGCGCTCCAGCCGGTCATCCTCGAGTGGGCAGGGCGGCAGCACGGGACCCTTTCCTTCCGGCTGACGCAGGTGCTTTCCGGGCATGGTTGCTTCGGAAAGTACCTGCACTCGGTCGCTAGGAGGGAATTGAGTCCCGCCTGCCACCACTGCGACTGCAGTGAGGACTCGGCCCAGCATACGCTGGAGTTCTGCCCCGCTTGGGCGGAGCAACGCCGGGCCCTCACTGCAGTCATCGGAGGAGATCTGTCGCTACCGGCCATCATACGCTCCATGGCCGGTGGCGACAGCAGTTTTACCGCGGTCGCATCCTTCTGCGAAGACGTAATTTCGCAGAAGGAGGCGGCGGAGAAGGCCCGGGAGGATGATCTCCACTCGGACCCGATCCGCCGCCGGCGAACCGGGCGGCGGAGGCGCGCCCATCTGCGCCTCATGCCGCCCTGAGTGTGGCCGCGGATGGTGGGGACGGGTTTTCCCCTCCATCCGCTTTAATGGCCAGCCGCGAAGGGGCGACGTACGCGTGTGCCGTGCGTCGCCTAATTTGAGAGTTTTAACCGAAGAGGGTGCCCGCTTCTGTGCGGGCAGGCGCTGGGAGGGGTCCGGTTTGCGTTAATAACAGCGATCCCGGACCCCTCCCTTCTCAGGCGCAGAGTTGGCACACCGTGTGGTTTTAGTCGGTTCGATTCCGACACACCGCCCCGCCGCAAACCCCGGCGGGGTGACGGCCCGAGGGGGTTTCCACACGTAGAAAAAAAAAAAAAAAAAAAAAAAAAAAAAAAAAAGGTTTCGCCGGTCGTGAGGCCGGCTCCTGCGGCTGCCCAAGGGGCACGGCCGGGGGCCAAGGCTCCGGCCAAGGTTCCGGCCAAAGCGGCCGCGCCGAGACCGGGGCCGAAAGCGGCGGTGGGAGCGGGAGCGGAGATTCCTCCGCTCCCCACTCCAACGCCTGTGCCACCGCCTGGACCCTCCACGTCTGCCCCCTCCAATGAGGGTTGGCAGGTAGTCGGAGGGTCAAAGAAGGCCCGAAAGCGGGCCAGAAAGACTGCCCGACAGGCAGCCTCTGGCCCGCAGTCGCCGCCGTTGGCAAGGGCCACTGCGAAAAAGCCGCGGAAACTGCAGCCGCCAAAAACCGCGGCTGTGGTGGTGACCCTGTCACCGGAGGCGACAACCGGCGGGATGTCCTATGCGGCCTTCTTCAAGAAGGCCCGGGACAGTCTCGCCGGTGAGTTCGAAACGGCCGGTGTCCGCCTGCGCAAGGCCCAAACGGGAGCTCGAATTCTCGAGTTCCCTGGGGCCGATGGCGCAAAAAAGGCGGACACCGTTGCCGAGAAGTTGAAGGGAGTCTTCGCAGCCACGGATGGTGTGAGGATCGCCAGGCCCACAAAGTGCGCAGAGCTGCGCATTTCGGGCCTGGACGACTCGGTCACGACCGGCGACGTCCGCGCCGTAATCTGTGAGAAGGCGGGTTGCGGCGCGGACAGCGTCAGGGTTGGCACCATCCGCCCCGGTCCAGGAGGGCTTGGCGCCGTGTGGGTGAGTTGTCCCGTAGCATCGGCCAAAATTTTGGCTGATGCCGGCAGGCTCCTCGTCGGCTTCGTAAGTGCTGGGATCACAGTCCTAGCCGCGAGGCCGATGAGGTGCTATAAGTGCCTTGCCGCGGGACACACGCGGTCCAAGTGCGCCAGCTGTTTTGACTGCAGCGGACTCTGCTTCCGCTGCGGTCGACCGGGGCACAAGGCGGCAGAATGCTCTGCCGCCCCCCACTGCCCCGTGTGTGCGGCGGGCAATAAGCCCGCCAATCACCAGATGGGGCAGGGGGGCTGCAAGCCTCCCCGAGCTTCTCGGCAGACGTCGGGGGCTAGCCTGTCGACCCAGGCTGCCTCCGACGTCGTTCGTGCGACCACATCGTCGCCCATGGAGGGGGTTGTAGAGACGATCCAGTAAATGGATCGGCTCTCCAACCTCCTTGTCCAGACGAACCTGAACCACTGCGCCGCGGCGCAGGATCTCTTCCTGCAAACCATGGCGCAGTGGTCGATAGGTGTTGCCGTAGTCGCGGAGCCCTACTACGTCCCTCCCCGTCCAAACTGGATGGGTGACCGGGACGGCTCCGTGGCAGTCGTCGGCTCCTCGGCGGCTCGTTCCCCGCCCTTGTCGTTAAGAGACAAGGGCTCTGGATATGTGGCCGCCGAGTGGGGGGGAATCACCGTTTACGGTGTGTATTTCTCCCCCAACCGGAGTTTGAGCGACTTCGAGGTCTTCCTTAACAACTTGGAGACCTCGATACGGCGACTAGCGTCTGGGCACGTCCTCGTGCTGGGGGACTTCAACGCAAAATCCATTGCGTGGGGTTCCCCGGCGACGGACGCCAGGGGCGATGCCGTGGTGGAGTGGGCGGCGTCGGTGGGCCTCTGTTTGCTGAACAGAGGCGCCACCAACACGTGCGTGCGACAGCAGGGGGGGTCGATAGTGGACCTTTCGTTCGCTACCCCTGCTGTTGCCGCACGAGTAAGGAACTGGTGTGTCCTGGATGAGGTTGAGACGCTCTCGGATCACCTGTACATCCGATTCGAGCTCTCCCGGTCCCAGGGCCCCAGTAGGGGTCACGTGGCGCGGCATACCTCCCGCTTTCCGCGGTGGGCAGTTGCCAAACTCGACAGGGACCTGCTAGAGGAGGCGGCCATAGTTCAATCTTGGCTGTCTCCGCGGGCCCCGGCCGAGGAGGTCGACATGGGGGCTGGCCGCTTTCGCTCTGCGATTACGCAGATCTGCGATGCGGCCATGCCCCGCGTTCGGGGTTGTCGACCTTCACGGAACGGGGTCTACTGGTGGTCCCAGGAGTTGGCGGACCTCCGTGCGGCCTGTACTCGTGCCCGGAGGTCCTACACCCGATGCCGGCGGCGACGCCACCGCGTAGACGGGGAGGAGGGCCGGCTTCATGAGGAGTACCGCGAAGCGCGGAAAACTCTGAAGCTGGCCATTTGCCGCGCCAAAGAGGAAAAGAGAAAGGAGATGCTGGAGAGTCTCGATCGTGACCCCTGGGGTCGCCCATATCGTGCGGTGCGACAAAAGCTCCGCACGGCGGGCCCCCCCCTTACCGAGACTCTCCAGCCCAGCTTCCTGCAGCAGGTGGTCGAGGGCCTTTTCCCGCAGCGGGCGGAGCACACGCCCCCGTCGATGGCCGGTCCGGCCAGGGACGACGGGGACGGAGGGAGTGAGGTGCCGCCCGTTAGGGAATCGGAGGTAGGGGCGGCTGTTCTAAGGATTCGTTCCAAGAACACCGCCCCCGGGCCGGACGGGGTACCACCCCGAGTGATGGCCCGAGCCCTCGACCATATGTCGGACCGCCTCAGGGAGGTTTTGGACGCCAGCCTGGCGTCCGGACGCTTCCCTGAGTGCTGGAAATGCGGGAAGCTGGTCCTGTTGCCGAAGCCGGGACGGCCGGCCTATTCGGTCACGGCCTATAGGCCCATCGTGTTGCTGGACGAGGCGGGCAAATTGTTCGAGAGGATTCTCTCTGCCCGCATCGTCCAGCATCTCAGCGAGGTGGGGCCCGACCTGTCGGACGCCCAATTCGGGTTCCGAGAGGGGCGTTCGACGGTCGATGCCGTGATGCGCCTTAGGGCCGTGACCGAAGAGGCGGTTGGCTGTGGCGGCGTGGTGTTGGCGGTGTCCTTGGACATCGCCAACGCCTTCAATAGTCTGCCATTCAGCTGCATCAGGGAAGCACTCCATTACCACGGGGTGCCAGAGTACCTGAGGCGGCTGGTGGCAGACTATTTAGAGGAGCGTACCGTCGTGTACGAGGACCGAGATGGCGTCTTGAGACGGCGACCCATGTCGTGCGGCGTTCCACAGGGGTCTGTCCTCGTACCACTCCTGTGGAACGTGGGGTACGACTGGGTCCTTCGTAGTCGTCTGCCCCCCGGGCTGGGCGTAATTTGTTACGCCGATGACACACTTGTCACAGCCCGGGGGGCCAATTTCCAAGAGGCGGCGCGCCTGGCCACCAGGGGTGTTTCTCTGGTGGTTGGGCGCATAGAGGCGCTGGGCTTACGGGTGGCCCTTGACAAGACGGAGGCCCTGCTTTTTCATGGGCCCCGTCGTGGTCCACCCCCCGGCGCCTCAATCGAAGTCAACTCGGTCCTCGTACCGGTTCGGGCCCAGATGAGGTATCTGGGCCTGATCCTCGACGGTAGGTGGCTCTTCGACGAGCACTTCCGACAGCTTGCCCCAAAGCTGGTCGACGCTGCCTCCGCCCTTGGGCGACTCTTGCCCAATCTGGGTGGAGCCAGCGTCGAAACAAGACACCTCTACACGGGGGTGGTCCGGTCGATGGCCCTTTACGGGTCACCGGTGTGGGTCCCGGCTCTGACCGCCCAGAATAAGGCACGCCTTTGGCGGCCTCAGAGGGTATTGGCGGTCAGAGCCATACGCGGATACCGCACCGTGTCGACGGAGGCGGCGTGCGCCTTGGCCGGAACACCCCCGTGGGATTTGGAGGCGGAAGTGCTCGCCGAAGTTTATCGGCGAGCGGCTGAATATCGGGCGGAGAACGGGTATCGTCCTCCGCCCGAAGAGGTACGCGATTGGCGTGAAGCCGCTCGCCGAGCCACGATGGCTCGTTGGTCGTCCCGACTGGAGGCTCCACGCGCTGGCTTTGCCACCGTGGAGGCGCTCCAGCCGGTCATCCTCGAGTGGGCAGGGCGGCAGCACGGGACCCTTTCCTTCCGGCTGACGCAGGTGCTTTCCGGGCACGGTTGCTTCGGAAAGTACCTGCACTCGGTCGCTAGGAGGGAATTGAGTCCCGCCTGCCACCACTGCGACTGCAGTGAGGACTCGGCCCAGCATACGCTGGAGTTCTGCCCCGCCTGGGCGGAGCAGCGCCGGGCCCTCACTGCAGTCATCGGAGGAAATCTGTCGCTACCGGCCATCATACGCTCCATGGCCGGTAGCGACAGCAGTTTTACCGCGGTCGCGACCTTCTGCGAGGAAGTAATCTCGCAGAAGGAGGCGGCGGAGAAGGCCCGAGAGGACGATATCCACTCGGACCCGATCCGCCGCCGGCGAACCGGGCGGCGGAGGCGCGCCCATCTGCGCCTCATGCCGCCCTGAGTGTGGCCGCGGATGGTGGGGACGGGTTTTCCCCTCCATCCGCTTTAATGGTCAGCCGCGAAGGGGCGACGTACGCGTGTGCCGTGCGTCGCCTAATTTGAGAGTTTTAACTTTAGAGGGTGCCCGCTTCTGTGCGGGCAGGCGCTGGGAGGGGTCCGGTTTGCGTTAGTAACAGCGATCCCGGACCCCTCCCTTCTCAGGCGCAGAGTTGGCACACCGTGTGGTTTTAGTCGGTTCGATTCCGACACACCGCCCCGCCGCAAACCCCGGCGGGGTGACGGCCCGAGGGGGTTTCCACACGTAAAAAAAAAAAAAAAAAAAAAAAAAAAAAAAGGTTAGGTTAGGTTAGGTTAGGTTCCCCGAGTGATGGCCCGAGCCCTCGACCATATGTCGGACCGCCTCAGGGAGGTTTTGGACGCCAGCCTGGCGTCCGGACGCTTCCCTGAGTGCTGGAAATGCGGGAAGCTGGTCCTATTGCAGAAGCCGGGACGGCCTGCCGATTCGGTCACGGCCTATAGGCCCATCGTGTTGCTGGACGAGGCGGGCAAATTATTCGAGAGAATAATCTCTGCCCGCATCGTCCGGCACCTAAGCGAGGTGGGGCCCGACCTGTCGGACGCCCAATTCGGGTTCCGAGAGGGGCGTTCGACGGTCGATGCCGTGGTGCGCCTTAGGGCCGTGACCGAAGAGGCAGTGAGCTGTGGCGGCGTGGTGTTGGCGGTGTCCCTGGACATCGCCAACGCCTTTAATAGTCTGCCATTCAGCTGCATCAGGGAAGCACTCCAGTATCATGGGGTGCCAGAGTACCTGAGGCGGCTGGTGGCAGACTATTTGGAGGAGCGTACCGTCGTGTACGAGGATCGAGATGGCGTCTTGAGACGGCGACCCATGTCGTGCGGCGTTCCACAGGGGTCTGTCCTCGGACCACTCCTGTGGAACGTGGGGTACGACTGGGTCCTTCGAAGTCGTCTGCCTCCCGGGCTGGGCGTAATTTGTTACGCCGATGACACATTGGTCACAGCTCGGGGGGCCAATTTCCAAGAGGCGGCGCGCCTGGCCACCAGGGGTGTTTCTCTGGTGGTTGGGCGCATCGAGGCGCTGGGCTTACGGGTGGCCCTTGACAAGACGGAGGCCCTGCTTTTTCATGGGCCCCGTCGTGGTCCACCCCCCGGCGCCTCAATCGAAGTCAACTCGGTCCTCGTACCGGTTCGGGCCCAGATGAGGTATCTGGGCCTGATCCTCGACGGTAGGTGGCTCTTCGACGAGCACTTCCGACAGCTTGGTCCAAAGCTGGTCGACGCTGCCTCCGCCCTTGGGCGACTCTTGCCCAATCTGGGTGGAGCCAGCGTCGAAACAAGACACCTCTACACGGGGGTGGTCCGGTCGATGGCCCTTTACGGGTCACCGGTGTGGGTCCCGGCTCTGACCGCCCAGAATAAGGCCCGCCTGTGGCGGCCTCAGAGGGTATTGGCGGTCAGAGCCATACGCGGATACCGCACCGTGTCGACGGAGGCGGCATGCGCCTTGGCCGGAACACCCCCGTGGGATTTGGAGGCGGAAGTGCTCGCCGAAGTTTATCGGCGAGCGGCGGAATATCGGGCGGAGAACGGGTATCGTCCTCCGCCCGAAGAGGTACGCGATTGGCGTGAAGCCGCTCGCCGAGCCACGATGGCTCGTTGGTCGTCCCGGCTGGAGGCTCCACGCGCTGGCTTTGCCACCGTGGAGGCGCTCCAGCCGGTCATCCTCGAGTGGGCAGGGCGGCAGCACGGGACCCTTTCCTTCCGGCTGACGCAGGTGCTTTCCGGGCATGGTTGCTTCGGAAAGTACCTGCACTCGGTCGCTAGGAGGGAATTGAGTCCCGCCTGCCACCACTGCGACTGCAGTGAGGACTCGGCCCAGCACACGCTGGAGATCTGCCCCGCTTGGGCGGATCAGCGCCGGGCCCTCACTGCAGTCATCGGAGGAGATCTGTCGCTACCGGCCGTCGTACTATCCATGGCCGGTAGCGACAGCAGTTTTACCGCGGTCGCGACCTTCTGCGAGGAAGTAATCTCGCAGAAGGAGGCGGCGGAGAAGGCCCGAGAGGACGATCTCCACTCGGACCCGATCCGCCGCCGGCGAACCGGGCGGCGGAGGCGCGCCCATCTGCGCCTCATGCCGCCCTGAGTGTGGCCGCGGATGGTGGGGACGGGTTTTCCCCTCCATCCGCTTTAGTGGCCAGCCGCGAAGGGGCGACGTACGCGTGTGCCGTGCGTCGCCTAATTTGAGAGTTTTTAACAGCAGAGGGTGCCCGCTTCAGTGCGGGCAGGCGCTGGGAGGGGTCCGGTTTGCGTTAGTAACAGCGATCCCGGACCCCTCCCTTCTCAGGCGCAGAGTTGGCACACCGTGTGGTTTTAGTCGGTTCGATTCCGACACACCGCCCCGCCGCAAACCCCGGCGGGGTGACGGCCCGAGGGGGTTTCCACACGAAAAAAAAAAAAAAAAAAAAAAAAAAGGTTAGGTTAGGTTAGGTTAGGTTTTTTTTTTTTTTTTTTTTTTTTACGTGGGGACTGCATTTACGCACTTCGCTCGCCCACCGCGGGGGCGATGGGTCCGCTTCGTGTGGGACTCCTGGCCTCCGGAAGGGGGGCCAGACTACCCACTAAACCCCACGTGTTCCTCTTCGCCTAGTGCCGAGCCGCGAGATACTCAATTTGGAGTGCTCACCGCGACCCGGCTAGGAGCGCCCTTGCAGGCTCGCCTCGGGGGGGGCCAGATCGTTGGGGCCCCCCTGACCTTAGAGTTGGTATGCGCCCCCGGAACAACAAGGGCGCATCCGCCACGTGGCTGGGGGCGGCAGGTCCCCCGACCCACCGCCCATGGCAACTCTCAGTCGGGGCCGCGGGCGAACACTTGACGCCGGCGACCCCTCGCTGGGGGCCTGCGGGGCGGGAGAGTGAGTCCAGCTCGCTCCCGCTCCCGCAGGGCCTCTCTCTTGGCCGTCATCACCTCGCTGGCAAACGAGGCGATGGCGGCCCAGCACCGGTCGCTGCCGGCCATGGCTTCCACGATGGCCGGCAGCGAGAGATCAGCGCCGATGACGCTCGTCAGGGCCGCTCTTTGCCCGTCCCATGCTTCGCACACGGCCCGGGTGTGATGGGCCGTGTCGGGGTCGCCGCTGGTGCAGTTGCGGCACCGGGGCTCCGATTCTACCCCCACAACTTCCCACAGGTACTTGGCGAAGCAGCCGTGACCCGTGAGAAGTTGGGTGAGGTGATACGTGGGAGCCCCATGACCCCCCTCCACAAACTGTCGCAGGACGGGCCGAGCGGCCCTAACGAACGCCGTCGGACTCCCTTCCATTCTGGCAGCCCACGTCCGGAAGAGATCGTCGCGAGCCTCCTGCCTCCAGCGCTCGATCTCCTCCGGAGGCGGGCATCCACCAGCTCGCCGAATCAGGGCGCCCTCCTCGTACACCCTTTTGAGGACGCCGGCCTCGAGATCCCAGGGGATACTGCCCGCCAGGACGCACGCCGTCTCGTAGGAGACGGTGCGGTACGCCCGTGCGGCCCTCTGCGCGATGGCCCGCTGCGGACGACGCAGCAGGGCAACGTTAGCCGGGCAGAGAGCCTCCGCCCAGATAGGCGCTCCGTAGAGCGCCTTAGAGCGCACCACACCGTCGTAGAGACGGCGGCAGGCAGACCCCGGTCCTCCTACGTTGGGGAGCAGCTGCGAGAGCATTCCGGCAAACGCTAGCACCTTCGGCGCCAGCTGCCGGAAATGTTCCGCAAACCCCCACCGACCGTCGAGAACCAGCCCCAGATACTTGAGGCTGCGGCCGACGGCGATGGAGGTGCCCCCCACCACGATCGTGGTGTCTCGAGGCGGCGTCTGCCGAGGCCCATGGAAGAAGAGGGCCTCGGACTTCTCGAGGGCGACATGGAGGCCCAGCGCACTGATTCGGCGCACCACTTGAGCGACGCCTGCCGTCGCTAGGACGGCGGCGTCGCGGAACGTGGGGCCCCGCGCGGTCACTAGGGTATCGTCGGCGTAACAAAGTACGCCGACTCCCCGAAGAGTAGCACCGCGCAGGACCCAGTCGTACCCGATGTTCCACAGGAGCGGCCCAAGTACCGACCCCTGTGGAACACCACACCTCATAGCCTTGCGGACCACTCCGTCTCGGCCCGAGTACGTGATGACCCGGTCCACGAAGTAGTCCGCAAGGATTCGCCTGAGGTACCACGGTACGTTGTGGTACCTCAGGGCCTCGGCGATTGTCTGCCAGGGGAGGGTGTTGAAGGCGTTGGCGATGTCGAGCGACACGGCCAACAACACCCCGCCCCCGGCGATCGCCTCATCGACGCTGCCCCGCAGTCGGGAAACGGCGTCAAGAGTCGACTTCCCGCGACGGAAGCCGAACTGACCGTCGCTGAGATCGGGCCCCGCCCCCTCCAGGTGCTTGACGAGACGCGCAGCGAGCACTCGCTCAAACATTTTGCACGTCTCGTCGAGCAGTACGATGGGGCGGTAGGCCGACGGTGCCTCGGCTGGGCGCCCGTGCTTCCTGATCAGCACGAGCCGTCCGGTCTTCCATCGTCGCGGGAATCTCCCCGACGCCACACACTCCGACATGAGGGACAGCGTCTCCTCCTCGAGTGCCGGCATCGCTAAGGCGACGACCTTCCCAGGGATGCCGTCCGGGCCCGGGGCGCGTTTCCTGACTTTGAGAGCCAGGATCGCCGCCCCTAGCTCGGCCTCGGACACGGGAGGTATCGCCTCTGCGTCGCCTTCTGCCGGCACTCGGTGACGGCTTGGTGCTGCCATCCGCGGTGGGACCCACTCTTCCCGCTCAGGGAAGAGGGAACTGACCACTCGGCCCAGAAGCTGTGGCTCGAGAGTTCTGGTGAGGGGAGGCGCCCAGGGCCGGAGCTTCTGGCTCACGGTTTTGTACGGGCGCCCCCACGGATCTCGATCCAGGCTCTCGAGCCACTCCCTCCAGGCCTCCTCTTTGGCGGCTCTGATCGCCGAGTTGAGGGCCGCACGAGCGGCCCTATGTGCGGCGAGCAGTTCCTCTTCACGGGCGAGGTCCCTGACGGCCCTCCTGCGGCTGCGAGTGTACTGCCTATGGGCCGCGTGACTTGCGGCACGCAGCCCGGCAAGGTGGGGACGCCACCAGTACACTTGCCTCCGAGGGAGGGCTGGCCTCGCCCTCTGCATCGCCGCATCGCAGACGCGAGTCAGCTTCCCAGCGAGACTATCGCACCTCGCGTCCGCGTCTGGGCCGCTTTCCGCTCCACCAGCAACCCAGCGCTCGACGATAGCCGCCTCTAGGGCCAGTTCCCGGTTCAGAGAACCGAGGCGCCACCGCGGACCTTCTCCAGCAAGGGGACGGTTGCCATCTCCTCCTCGGATGGCCGCTGAGCGAGAGACCACGTCGAACCGTATGTAGCGATGGTCCGACGCGGTCTCCACATTTTTGACGACCCGCCAATTGCGAGTGCGGCCAGCCAGGGCAGGACTAGCAAACGACAGGTCTACTATCGAGCTGCCCTGGGGCCGCACAAGCGTGGGTACCGTCCCCCTGTTGAGCAGCACCAAGCCGTGAGACACCGCCCACTCCTCCAATATCTCCCCCCGGCCGTCGGTCCTCGGAGATCCCCACGCCCGTGAGTGGGCGTTGAAATCCCCGGCTACCACGACCGGAGTGGGGTGCGCGTCCGCCAACAGAGCCCCGACCTCCGTGAGCCACTGCTCGAACTCGGCGAGGCTTCTGTTGGGCGAGAAGTACACCCCAATCACTGCAGTGTCGCCCAGCGTGGCGAGGACGCACCCTCGGCCCCTCACTACTCTGCCGAGTTGGTGGGGGCCGGTTCGCTGGGCGACGATAGCCACCAAGCCGTCGCTGTCGCTGGCCCAGTTGGGGCCGGTGCGCACGTAATACGGCTCGGCGACTACCGCCACTGTCGTCTGCCACTGCGTCACGGTCTGGGCCAGTAGGTCCTGGGCCGCGGCGCAGTGGTTGACGTTGGCCTGCAGCACGGAGATTTGGAGAGCCATTAAATTTGGGCGGTGTCCATCTCCTCCTCATTGGACGGTGGCGACAGGGTCGTTGGGGTGGTCTTGGGTTCCACCCCCCCTGTCGCCTTGCGTTTCGCCTGACCCCCCCTCTTGCGGGAGGCTGCCCGGCACTTCGCGGAGCCGAGTCTGTGGCCGGACGCCACACCTTCCGCTGCACAGACGGGACACTCGGGGTCCGCGGAGCAGGCGGCCGCCTTGTGGCCCTCCTGTCCGCATTGGAAGCAGAGTGCGCTGCGGTCGATCTTCGCAGCGCACTTTGCCCCCACGTGTCCCGGCTCCAGGCAGCGGAAGCACCGCGCCGGCCTTGGCTCCAGGGTGGTCAGCTTGACCGCTGACCACCCGACGACGATGCGGCGGCCGTCCGTTAACTTTTTGGCCGCCGCAACCGGACACCGCAGCCAGGCAGTGCCCTGTCGACCGGGTGGGCGATTGATGTCGCCCACCTTGATGGAGGCGACAGGGCAGCCTCCCTCTTCTGCCAGGATTTTGGCCACCGCCTCCTTAGTTGCCGCATCGCCCAGGCCTGAGATGCGCAACTCTACGCACCTCTCCGGCCTGGCGATACGGACCTCCTCTCCCAGCACCTCTTCAAGCTTGGCCGCCAATTTATCGGCCTTGGTGGCCCTGTCAGCGCCACCTATCTCCAGGATCCTTCCCCCGGTCACGGCAGTGCGGAACCGGAGGCCGTCAATGCCGAGAGTCTTTATATCGATGGAACTCTCGGCATTGGCGATCACCTGGGAATAGGTGACCCCCTTCTCTACAGCGCCCGGCTGCAGCGTGAGGCACACTGCAGCGGTTGTCGGGGCGCGGAGTTTGCGACTCGCCTTCGCCTTCTTCGGAGGCTTGGCGGGTGCCTTGACGCTCGGCGGTGCTGGGGTGGCCTTTTTCTTAGGCCGCGCCGCCACGGCGCTCCACGCCTCCTTCACAGGTGGCGGGGCGGCGGCGGGAGCCTGCGGGCGCGGCTGACGGGCAGCTTCGGCCTCCTTCGCCGCTGCACTCCGTTTCTTTGCCTTCTGCTTTTTCTTTTTCCCCTTGGGTTCCCTGTCCGACGGGACCGTCCCAGAGGGGCAGGGATCCGAATCCTTCTGCCCGTCTGCCGCGACGGGCGAGAGGGGCGGAGCCTGAGGAGGCGCGGAAGGAGTGGGAAGAACGGCAGAAGACTCGGGCCTCCGGCTGGACTTGGAGGCCCTTTGTTCCGCAGCACGGGCAGCACCAGCGGCTCTGGCGGCGTTCCTCTCGTCCGCCTGGAGAGGCGGACGGATGCGCACCTCAGGCAGCAGGCGGTCCTGGAAGCCCGCGAGTCGCGCATCGATCATGAAGATCATCTCCTCGCGACTCATCTTCAGGGCTTTCATTTCCGCCCGTACGGCAGCAAGCTCTACCTGAAGGTTGGCGACCTCCTCGTTAGCAGTGCGGGCCTTGAGTTGGTAGGCGAGCTCCAAAATGGAGCTACAGGCCACCCTCAGGTCCCGCACATATTGCCCCTTGAGCTTGGAGCTCTTTGTGGCGATGGTTTGCACCACCGCCACTGCCGCCTCGATGGACACCGTCAGCTGATCTGCGCTGACGGGCTCGGAAGATTGTGTTTGGTCCGACGTCTGTATGGGAGTTTTACGGAGGTAAGACTCCCTTTGCTGTCGGACCTCTTCCGCCAGTTCCTTCTCGGCGCGGAGCTCCAGCTCCCGCTCCTTTGCCCTGTTCAAGTCGGCCTTGGCTTGCGCCAGGCCGACGTATTCCCCAGTTGTAGGTGGGCGACCTCTCTTCTTCACCTCCACTGGGCCGGAGCTGTCGGAGTTGAGGCGTTTCCGCCACAACCGACCCGGCGATGATGGGCGCGAGTCCGCGTCCACCATTGAGGCGTCACTTGACGCCGACGAGTCCCTGCTATATCGCGTCAGGGTGACGCGTGCCTCCTTCGTCACCAACGGGTGTGGTGACGGGGTTCGCAACTCCCCCTTGCAATCAGATGATCCGGTTGGCTTGCCAGTAGTCGTTTTTTTATTGGTATCAATTTCGTTTTCAATATTAGTTTTAGTTTCAGTATCCATAACTTAACCCACGAGTATGGGGGAAATGAAGTCCATCCGGGCGGTGCCCCCTGCACCCGGATAAGCCTATGTACTGTGGAGGTCGGCCGGTATCCACAGGTTTTATCGACTTAGCTGTCGGGTGTTATAGACTGTCCTTGTCATGGGCCGGCCAATTAAGGCAAGCCCTCCGGCCAACAGGTTCTCAGCATACCCTCTTGTAGCCACCAATCGGGTCGTTGCTGAGCCCCTGTTGGTTACGGAATGCGAGAGGGTGGCTAGCCCTCTCTCACAGACGGAGCTAGCACTCAAGTGCCAGCCCCTCTGACCTACTCGCTTTCCAATACGCCCTCTGCTAAAGCAGAGGGACGTTTGGAGTGCGGCACGACGGGTCACGCCCATCTCTCACGCCCATCTCGGCAGCCTGAAATTCGGCTCCGATTTTCCCTTAGTCGCCTTTTACGACACCCACGGGAGGAGATGGGGTGGAGCTATTCTATGCCGGCTCCACACGGCCAAGGTTAGGTTAGGTTAGGTTAGGTTAGGTTTTTTTTTTTTTTTTTTTAACGTGGGGACTGCATTTACGCACTTCGCTCGCCCACCGCGGGGGCGATGGGTCCGCTTCGTGTGGGACTCCTGGCCTCCGGAAGGGGGGCCAGACTACCCACTAAACCCCACGTGTTCCTCTTCGCCTAGTGCCGAGCCGCGAGATACTCAATTTGGAGTGCTCACCGCGACCCGGCTAGGAGCGCCCTTGCAGGCTCGCCTCGGGGGGGGCCAGATCGTTGGGGCCCCCCTGACCTTAGAGTTGGTATGCGCCCCCGGAACAACAAGGGCGCATCCGCCACGTGGCTGGGGGCGGCAGGTCCCCCGACCCACCGCCCATGGCAACTCTCAGTCGGGGCCGCGGGCGAACACTTGACGCCGGCGACCCCTCGCTGGGGGCCTGCGGGGCGGGAGAGTGAGCCCAGCTCGCTCCCGCTCCCGCAGGGCCTCTCTCTTGGCCGTCATCACCTCGCTGGCAAACGAGGCGATGGCGGCCCAGCACCGGTCGCTGCCGGCCATGGCTTCCACGATGGCCGGCAGCGAGGGATCAGCGCCGATGACGCTCGTCAGGGCCGCTCTTTGCCCGTCCCATGCTTCGCACACGGCCCGGGTGTGATGGGCCGTGTCGGGGTCGCCGCTGGTGCAGTTGCGGCACCGGGGCTCCGATTCTACCCCCACAACTTCCCACAGGTACTTGGCGAAGCAGCCGTGACCCGTGAGAAGTTGGGTGAGGTGATACGTGGGAGCCCCATGACCCCCCTCCACAAACTGTCGCAGGACGGGCCGAGCGGCCCTAACGAACGCCGTCGGACTCCCTTCCATTCTGGCAGCCCACGTCCGGAAGAGATCGTCGCGAGCCTCCTGCCTCCAGCGCTCGATCTCCTCCGGAGGCGGGCATCCACCAGCTCGCCGAATCAGGGCGCCCTCCTCGTACACCCTTTTGAGGACGCCGGCCTCGAGATCCCAGGGGATACTGCCCGCCAGGACGCACGCCGTTTCGTAGGAGACGGTGCGGTACGCCCGTGCGGCCCTCTGCGCGATGGCCCGCTGCGGACGACGCAGCAGGGCAACGTTAGCCGGGCAGAGAGCCTCCGCCCAGATAGGCGCTCCGTAGAGCGCCTTAGAGCGCACCACACCGTCGTAGAGACGGCGGCAGGCAGACCCCGGTCCTCCTACGTTGGGGAGCAGCTGCGAGAGCATTCCGGCAAACGCTAGCACCTTCGGCGCCAGCTGCCGGAAATGTTCCGCAAACCCCCACCGACCGTCGAGAACCAGCCCCAGATACTTGAGGCTGCGGCCGACGGCGATGGAGGTGCCCCCCACCACGATCGTGGTGTCTCGAGGCGGCGTCTGCCGAGGCCCATGGAAGAAGAGGGCCTCGGACTTCTCGAGGGCGACATGGAGGCCCAGCGCACTGATTCGGCGCACCACTTGAGCGACGCCTGCCGTCGCTAGGACGGCGGCGTCGCGGAACGTGGGGCCCCGCGCGGTCACTAGGGTATCGTCGGCGTAACAAAGTACGCCGACTCCCCGAAGAGTAGCACCGCGCAGGACCCAGTCGTACCCGATGTTCCACAGGAGCGGCCCAAGTACCGACCCCTGTGGAACACCACACCTCATAGCCTTGCGGACCACTCCGTCTCGGCCCGAGTACGTGATGACCCGGTCCACGAAGTAGTCCGCAAGGATTCGCCTGAGGTACCACGGTACGTTGTGGTACCTCAGGGCCTCGGCGATTGTCTGCCAGGGGAGGGTGTTGAAGGCGTTGGCGATGTCGAGCGACACGGCCAACAACACCCCGCCCCCGGCGATCGCCTCATCGACGCTGCCCCGCAGTCGGGAAACGGCGTCAAGAGTCGACTTCCCGCGACGGAAGCCGAACTGACCGTCGCTGAGATCGGGCCCCGCCCCCTCCAGGTGCTTGACGAGACGCGCAGCGAGCACTCGCTCAAACATTTTGCACGTCTCGTCGAGCAGTACGATGGGGCGGTAGGCCGACGGTGCCTCGGCTGGGCGCCCGTGCTTCCTGATCAGCACGAGCCGTCCGGTCTTCCATCGTCGCGGGAATCTCCCCGACGCCACACACTCCGACATGAGGGACAGCGTCTCCTCCTCGAGTGCCGGCATCGCTAAGGCGACGACCTTCCCAGGGATGCCGTCCGGGCCCGGGGCGCGTTTCCTGACTTTGAGAGCCAGGATCGCCGCCCCTAGCTCGGCCTCGGACACGGGAGGTATCGCCTCTGCGTCGCCTTCTGCCGGCACTCGGTGACGGCTTGGTGCTGCCATCCGCGGTGGGACCCACTCTTCCCGCTCAGGGAAGAGGGAACTGACCACTCGGCCCAGAAGCTGTGGCTCGAGAGTTCTGGTGAGGGGAGGCGCCCAGGGCCGGAGCTTCTGGCTCACGGTTTTGTACGGGCGCCCCCACGGATCTCGATCCAGGCTCTCGAGCCACTCCCTCCAGGCCTCCTCTTTGGCGGCTCTGATCGCCGAGTTGAGGGCCGCACGAGCGGCCCTATGTGCGGCGAGCAGTTCCTCTTCACGGGCGAGGTCCCTGACGGCCCTCCTGCGGCTGCGAGTGTACTGCCTATGGGCCGCGTGACTTGCGGCACGCAGCCCGGCAAGGTGGGGACGCCACCAGTACACTTGCCTCCGAGGGAGGGCTGGCCTCGCCCTCTGCATCGCCGCATCGCAGACGCGAGTCAGCTTCCCAGCGAGACTATCGCACCTCGCGTCCGCGTCTGGGCCGCTTTCCGCTCCACCAGCAACCCAGCGCTCGACGATAGCCGCCTCTAGGGCCAGTTCCCGGTTCAGAGAACCGAGGCGCCACCGCGGACCTTCTCCAGCAAGGGGACGGTTGCCATCTCCTCCTCGGATGGCCGCTGAGCGAGAGACCACGTCGAACCGTATGTAACGATGGTCCGACGCGGTCTCCACATTCTTGACGACCCGCCAATTGCGAGTGCGGCCAGCCAGGGCAGGACTAGCAAACGACAGGTCTACTATCGAGCTGCCCTGGGGCCGCACAAGCGTGGGTACCGTCCCCCTGTTAAGCAGCACCAAGCCGTGAGACACCGCCCACTCCTCCAATATCTCCCCCCGGCCGTCGGTCCTCGGAGATCCCCACGCCCGTGAGTGGGCGTTGAAATCCCCGGCTACCACGACCGGAGTGGGGTGCGCGTCCGCCAACAGAGCCCCGACCTCCGTGAGCCACTGCTCGAACTCGGCGAGGCTTCTGTTGGGCGAGAAGTACACCCCAATCACTGCAGTGTCGCCCAGCGTGGCGAGGACGCACCCTCGGCCCCTCACTACTCTGTCGAGTTGGTGGGGGCCGGTTCGCTGGGCGACGATAGCCACCAAGCCGTCGCTGTCGCTGGCCCAGTTGGGGCCAGTGCGCACGTAATACGGCTCGGCGACTACCGCCACTGTCGTCTGCCACTGCGTCACGGTCTGGGCCAGTAGGTCCTGGGCCGTGGCGCAGTGGTTGACATTGGCCTGCAGCACGGAGATTTGGGGAGCCATTAAGTTTGGGCGGTGTCCATCTCCTCCTCATTGGACGGTGGCGACAGGGTCGTTGGGGTGGTCTTGGGTTCCACCCCCCCTGTCGCCTTGCGTTTCGCCTGACCCCCCCTCTTACGGGAGGCTGCCTGGCACTTCGCGGAGCCGAGTCTGTGGCCGGACGCCACACCTTCCGCCGCACAGACGGGACACTTGGGGTCCGCGGAGCAGGCGGCCGCCTTGTGGCCCTCCTGTCCGCATTGGAAGCAGAGTGCGCTGCGGTCGATCTTCGCAGCGCACTTTGCCCCCACGTGTCCCGGCTCCAGGCAGCGGAAGCACCGCGCCGGCCTTGGCTCCAGGGTGGTCAGCTTGACCGCTGACCACCCGACGACGATGCGGCGGCCGTCCGTTAACTTTTTGGCCGCCGCAACCGGACACCGCAGCCAGGCAGTGCCCTGTCGACCGGGTGGGCGATTGATGTCGCCCACCTTGACGGAGGCGACAGGGCAGCCTCCCTCTTCTGCCAGGATTTTGGCCACCGCCTCCTTAGTTGCCGCATCGCCCAGGCCTGAGATGCGCAACTCTACGCACCTCTCCGGCCTGGCAATACGGACCTCCTCTCCCAGCACCTCTTCAAGCTTGGCCGCCAATTTATCGGCCTTGGTGGCCCTGTCAGCGCCACCTATCTCCAGGATCCTTCCCCCGGTCACGGCAGTGCGGAACCGGAGGCCGTCAATGCCGAGAGTCTTTATATCGATGGACCTCTCGGCATTGGCGATCACCTGGGAATAGGTGACCCCCTTCTCTACAGCGCCCGGCTGCAGTGTGAGGCACACTGCAGCGGTTGTCGGGGCGCGGAGTTTGCGACTCGCCTTCGCCTTCTTCGGAGGCTTGGCGGGTGCCTTGACGCTCGGCGGTGCTGGGGTGGCCTTTTTCTTAGGCCGCGCCGCCACGGCGCTCCACGCCTCCTTCACAGGTGGCGGGGCGGCGGCGGGAGCCTGCGGGCGCGGCTGACGGGCAGCTTCGGCCTCCTTCGCCGCTGCACTCCGTTTCTTTGCCTTCTGCTTTTTCTTTTTCCCCTTGGGTTCCCCGTCCGACGGGACCGTCCCAGAGGGGCAGGGATCCGAATCCTTCTGCCCGTCTGCCGCGACGGGCGAGAGGGGCGGAGCCTGAGGAGGCGCGGAAGGAGTGGGAAGAACGGCAGAAGACTCGGGCCTCCGGCTGGACTTGGAGGCCCTTTGTTCCGCAGCACGGGCAGCACCAGCGGCTCTGGCGGCGTTCCTCTCGTCCGCCTGGAGAGGCGGACGGATGCGCACCTCAGGCAGCAGGCGGTCCTGGAAGCCCGCGAGTCGCGCATCGATCATGAAGATCATCTCCTCGCGACTCATCTTCAGGGCCTTCATTTCCGCCCGTACGGCAGCAAGCTCTACCTGAAGGTTGGCGACCTCCTCGTTAGCAGTGCGGGCCTTGAGTTGGTGGGCGAGCTCCAAAATGGAGCTACAGGCCACCCTCAGGTCCCGCACATATTGCCCCTTGAGCTTGGAGCTCTTTGTGGCGATGGTTTGCACCACCGCCACTGCCGCCTCGATGGACACCGTCAGCTGATCTGCGCTGACGGGCTCGGAAGATTGTGTTTGGTCCGACGTCTGTATGGGAGTTTTACGGAGGTAAGACTCCCTTTGCTGTCGGACCTCTTCCGCCAGTTCCTTCTCGGCGCGGAGCTCCAGCTCCCGCTCCTTTGCCCTGTTCAAGTCGGCCTTGGCTTGCGCCAGGCCGACGTATTCCCCAGTTGTAGGTGGGCGACCTCTCTTCTTCACCTCCACTGGGCCGGAGCTGTCGGAGTTGAGGCGTTTCCGCCACAACCGACCCGGCGATGATGGGCGCGAGTCCGCGTCCACCATTGAGGCGTCACTTGACGCCGACGAGTCCCTGCTATATCGCGTCAGGGTGACGCGTGCCTCCTTCGTCACCAACGGGTGTGGTGACGGGGTTCGCAACTCCCCCTTGCAATCAGATGATCCGGTTGGCTTGCCAGTAGTCGTTTTTTTATTGGTATCAATTTCGTTTTCAATATTAGTTTTAGTTTCAGTATCCATAACTTAACCCACGAGTATGGGGGAAATGAAGTCCATCCGGGCGGTGCCCCCTGCACCCGGATAAGCCTATGTACTGTGGAGGTCGGCCGGTATCCACAGGTTTTATCGACTTAGCTGTCGGGTGTTATAGACTGTCCTTGTCATGGGCCGGCCAATTAAGGCAAGCCCTCCGGCCAACAGGTTCTCAGCATACCCTCTTGTAGCCACCAATCGGGTCGTTGCTGAGCCCCTGTTGGTTACGGAATGCGAGAGGGTGGCTAGCCCTCTCTCACAGACGGAACTAGCACTCAAGTGCCAGCCCCTCTGACCTACTCGCTTTCCAATACGCCCTCTGCTAAAGCAGAGGGACGTTTGGAGTGCGGCACGACGGGTCACGCCCATCTCGGCAGCCTGAAATTCGGCTCCGATTTTCCCTTAGTCGCCTTTTACGACACCCACGGGAGGAGATGGGGTGGAGCTATTCTATGCCGGCTCCACACGGCGAAGGTTAGGTTAGGTTTTTTTTTTTTTTTTTTTTTTTTTTTAACGTGAGGACTGCGTTTAAGCACTTCGCTCGCCCACCGCGGGGACGATGGGTCCGCTTCGTGTGGGACTCCTGACCCCCAGGAGAGGGGGCCAGACTACCCACTAAACCTCACGTGTTCCTCTTCGTCCATTGCCGAGCCGCGGGATACTCAATTTGGAGAGCTCACCGCGACTCGGCTAGGAGCGCCCTTGCAGGCTCGCCTCGGGGGGCCGATCTTAGGGCCCCCCTCACTTTCGAGTTGGTCTGCGCCCCCGGAACAACAGACAGGCGCATTCCGCCACGTGGCCGGGGACGGCGGGTCCCCCACCCACCGCCCGTGGCAACTCTCAGTCGGGGCCGCGGGCGACTCCCTGTCGCCTACGACCCCTCGAGGGGGGGCCAGATCGCTCCAGCCCCCCACTCCATCGTGCGCCCCCCATACCAACATGGGGGCACACTGCCGCTCCGCCAAGGGCAGCAGGTCCCCCGACCCGCCGCCTGTGGCCACTCACAATCGGGGCCGCGGGCGTTCGTTGTCCGCCGACGGCCCCCCGCCGGGGGGCCCGCAGGGCGGGAGAGCGAGCGAGGCAAGGTCGATCCTGTTGTTCCGGCAGGAGACCGAGCCAGGCATGGTCGATCCGGCCCCGCAGGCCTCTCTCTTGTCCGCCATCACCTCAGCCTCGCCACACCCAGCAAGAGAGGCGACGGCGGCCCAGCTACTATCCCTTAGTCGCCTCTTACGACACCCACGGGAGGAAATGGGGTGGAGCTATTCTATGCCGGCTCCACACGGCCGAGGTTAGGTTTTTTTTTTTTTTTTTTTTTTTTAACGTGGGGACTGCATTTACGCACTTCGCTCGCCCACCGCGGGGGCGATGGGTCCGCTTCGTGTGGGACTCCTGGCCTCCGGAAGGGGGGCCAGACTACCCACTAAACCCCACGTGTTCCTCTTCGCCTAGTGCCGAGCCGCGAGATACTCAATTTGGAGTGCTCACCGCGACCCGGCTAGGAGCGCCCTTGCAGGCTCGCCTCGGGGGGGGCCAGATCGTTGGGGCCCCCCTGACCTTAGAGTTGGTATGCGCCCCCGGAACAACAAGGGCGCATCCGCCACGTGGCTGGGGGCGGCAGGTCCCCCGACCCACCGCCCATGGCAACTCTCAGTCGGGGCCGCGGGCGAACACTTGACGCCGGCGACCCCTCGCTGGGGGCCTGCGGGGCTTCGCACACGGCCCGGGTGTGATGGGCCGTGTCGGGGTCGCCGCTGGTGCAGTTGCGGCACCGGGGCTCCGATTCTACCCCCACAACTTCCCACAGGTACTTGGCGAAGCAGCCGTGACCCGTGAGAAGTTGGGTGAGGTGATACGTGGGAGCCCCATGACCCCCCTCCACAAACTGTCGCAGGACGGGCCGAGCGGCCCTAACGAACGCCGTCGGACTCCCTTCCATTCTGGCAGCCCACGTCCGGAAGAGATCGTCGCGAGCCTCCTGCCTCCAGCGCTCGATCTCCTCCGGAGGCGGGCATCCACCAGCTCGCCGAATCAGGGCGCCCTCCTCGTACACCCTTTTGAGGACGCCGGCCTCGAGATCCCAGGGGATACTGCCCGCCAGGACGCACGCCGTCTCGTAGGAGACGGTGCGGTACGCCCGTGCGGCCCTCTGCGCGATGGCCCGCTGCGGACGACGCAGCAGGGCAACGTTAGCCGGGCAGAGAGCCTCCGCCCAGATAGGCGCTCCGTAGAGCGCCTTAGAGCGCACCACACCGTCGTAGAGACGGCGGCAGGCAGACCCCGGTCCTCCTACGTTGGGGAGCAGCTGCGAGAGCATTCCGGCAAACGCTAGCACCTTCGGCGCCAGCTGCCGGAAATGTTCCGCAAACCCCCACCGACCGTCGAGAACCAGCCCCAGATACTTGAGGCTGCGGCCGACGGCGATGGAGGTGCCCCCCACCACGATCGTGGTGTCTCGAGGCGGCGTCTGCCGAGGCCCATGGAAGAAGAGGGCCTCGGACTTCTCGAGGGCGACATGGAGGCCCAGCGCACTGATTCGGCGCACCACTTGAGCGACGCCTGCCGTCGCTAGGACGGCGGCGTCGCGGAACGTGGGGCCCCGCGCGGTCACTAGGGTATCGTCGGCGTAACAAAGTACGCCGACTCCCCGAAGAGTAGCACCGCGCAGGACCCAGTCGTACCCGATGTTCCACAGGAGCGGCCCAAGTACCGACCCCTGTGGAACACCACACCTCATAGCCTTGCGGACCACTCCGTCTCGGCCCGAGTACGTGATGACCCGGTCCACGAAGTAGTCCGCAAGGATTCGCCTGAGGTACCACGGTACGTTGTGGTACCTCAGGGCCTCGGCGATTGTCTGCCAGGGGAGGGTGTTGAAGGCGTTGGCGATGTCGAGCGACACGGCCAGCAACACCCCGCCCCCGGCGATCGCCTCATCGACGCTGCCCCGCAGTCGGGAAACGGCGTCAAGAGTCGACTTCCCGCGACGGAAGCCGAACTGACCGTCGCTGAGATCGGGCCCCGCCCCCTCCAGGTGCTTGACGAGACGCGCAGCGAGCACTCGCTCAAACATTTTGCACGTCTCGTCGAGCAGTACGATGGGGCGGTAGGCCGACGGTGCCTCGGCTGGGCGCCCGTGCTTCCTGATCAGCACGAGCCGTCCGGTCTTCCATCGTCGCGGGAATCTCCCCGACGCCACACACTCCGACATGAGGGACAGCGTCTCCTCCTCGAGTGCCGGCATCGCTAAGGCGACGACCTTCCCAGGGATGCCGTCCGGGCCCGGGGCGCGTTTCCTGACTTTGAGAGCCAGGATCGCCGCCCCTAGCTCGGCCTCGGACACGGGAGGTATCGCCTCTGCGTCGCCTTCTGCCGGCACTCGGTGACGGCTTGGTGCTGCCATCCGCGGTGGGACCCACTCTTCCCGCTCAGGGAAGAGGGAACTGACCACTCGGCCCAGAAGCTGTGGCTCGAGAGTTCTGGTGAGGGGAGGCGCCCAGGGCCGGAGCTTCTGGCTCACGGTTTTGTACGGGCGCCCCCACGGATCTCGATCCAGGCTCTCGAGCCACTCCCTCCAGGCCTCCTCTTTGGCGGCTCTGATCGCCGAGTTGAGGGCCGCACGAGCGGCCCTATGTACGGCGAGCAGTTCCTCTTCACGGGCGAGGTCCCTGACGGCCCTCCTGCGGCTGCGAGTGTACTGCCTATGGGCCGCGTGACTTGCGGCACGCAGCCCGGCAAGGTGGGGACGCCACCAGTACACTTGCCTCCGAGGGAGGGCTGGCCTCGCCCTCTGCATCGCCGCATCGCAGACGCGAGTCAGCTTCCCAGCGAGACTATCGCACCTCGCGTCCGCGTCTGGGCCGCTTTCCGCTCCACCAGCAACCCAGCGCTCGACGATAGCCGCCTCTAGGGCCAGTTCCCGGTTCAGAGAACCGAGGCGCCACCGCGGACCTTCTCCAGCAAGGGGACGGTTGCCATCTCCTCCTCGGATGGCCGCTGAGCGAGAGACCACGTCGAACCGTATGTAACGATGGTCCGACGCGGTCTCCACATTCTTGACGACCCGCCAATTGCGAGTGCGGCCAGCCAGGGCAGGACTAGCAAACGACAGGTCTACTATCGAGCTGCCCTGGGGCCGCACAAGCGTGGGTACCGTCCCCCTGTTAAGCAGCACCAAGCCGTGAGACACCGCCCACTCCTCCAATATCTCCCCCCGGCCGTCGGTCCTCGGAGATCCCCACGCCCGTGAGTGGGCGTTGAAATCCCCGGCTACCACGACCGGAGTGGGGTGCGCGTCCGCCAACAGAGCCCCGACCTCCGTGAGCCACTGCTCGAACTCGGCGAGGCTTCTGTTGGGCGAGAAGTACACCCCAATCACTGCAGTGTCGCCCAGCGTGGCGAGGACGCACCCTCGGCCCCTCACTACTCTGTCGAGTTGGTGGGGGCCGGTTCGCTGGGCGACGATAGCCACCAAGCCGTCGCTGTCGCTGGCCCAGTTGGGGCCAGTGCGCACGTAATACGGCTCGGCGACTACCGCCACTGTCGTCTGCCACTGCGTCACGGTCTGGGCCAGTAGGTCCTGGGCCGTGGCGCAGTGGTTGACATTGGCCTGCAGCACGGAGATTTGGGGAGCCATTAAGTTTGGGCGGTGTCCATCTCCTCCTCATTGGACGGTGGCGACAGGGTCGTTGGGGTGGTCTTGGGTTCCACCCCCCCTGTCGCCTTGCGTTTCGCCTGACCCCCCCTCTTACGGGAGGCTGCCTGGCACTTCGCGGAGCCGAGTCTGTGGCCGGACGCCACACCTTCCGCCGCACAGACGGGACACTTGGGGTCCGCGGAGCAGGCGGCCGCCTTGTGGCCCTCCTGTCCGCATTGGAAGCAGAGTGCGCTGCGTTCGATCTTCGCAGCGCACTTTGCCCCCACGTGTCCCGGCTCCAGGCAGCGGAAGCACCGCGCCGGCCTTGGCTCCAGGGTGGTCAGCTTGACCGCTGACCACCCGACGACGATGCGGCGGCCGTCCGTTAACTTTTTGGCCGCCGCAACCGGACACCGCAGCCAGGCAGTGCCCTGTCGACCGGGTGGGCGATTGATGTCGCCCACCTTGATGGAGGCGACAGGGCAGCCTCCCTCTTCTGCCAGGATTTTGGCCACCGCCTCCTTAGTTGCCGCATCGCCCAGGCCTGAGATGCGCAACTCTACGCACCTCTCCGGCCTGGCAATACGGACCTCCTCTCCCAGCACCTCTTCAAGCTTGGCCGCCAATTTATCGGCCTTGGTGGCCCTGTCAGCGCCACCTATCTCCAGGATCCTTCCCCCGGTCACGGCAGTGCGGAACCGGAGGCCGTCAATGCCGAGAGTCTTTATATCGATGGACCTCTCGGCATTGGCGATCACCTGGGAATAGGTGACCCCCTTCTCTACAGCGCCCGGCTGCAGTGTGAGGCACACTGCAGCGGTTGTCGGGGCGCGGAGTTTGCGACTCGCCTTCGCCTTCTTCGGAGGCTTGGCGGGTGCCTTGACGCTCGGCGGTGCTGGGGTGGCCTTTTTCTTAGGCCGCGCCGCCACGGCGCTCCACGCCTCCTTCACAGGTGGCGGGGCGGCGGCGGGAGCCTGCGGGCGCGGCTGACGGGCAGCTTCGGCCTCCTTCGCCGCTGCACTCCGTTTCTTTGCCTTCTGCTTTTTCTTTTTCCCCTTGGGTTCCCCGTCCGACGGGACCGTCCCAGAGGGGCAGGGATCCGAATCCTTCTGCCCGTCTGCCGCGACGGGCGAGAGGGGCGGAGCCTGAGGAGGCGCGGAAGGAGTGGGAAGAACGGCAGAAGACTCGGGCCTCCGGCTGGACTTGGAGGCCCTTTGTTCCGCAGCACGGGCAGCACCAGCGGCTCTGGCGGCGTTCCTCTCGTCCGCCTGGAGAGGCGGACGGATGCGCACCTCAGGCAGCAGGCGGTCCTGGAAGCCCGCGAGTCGCGCATCGATCATGAAGATCATCTCCTCGCGACTCATCTTCAGGGCCTTCATTTCCGCCCGTACGGCAGCAAGCTCTACCTGAAGGTTGGCGACCTCCTCGTTAGCAGTGCGGGCCTTGAGTTGGTGGGCGAGCTCCAAAATGGAGCTACAGGCCACCCTCAGGTCCCGCACATATTGCCCCTTGAGCTTGGAGCTCTTTGTGGCGATGGTTTGCACCACCGCCACTGCCGCCTCGATGGACACCGTCAGCTGATCTGCGCTGACGGGCTCGGAAGATTGTGTTTGGTCCGACGTCTGTATGGGAGTTTTACGGAGGTAAGACTCCCTTTGCTGTCGGACCTCTTCCGCCAGTTCCTTCTCGGCGCGGAGCTCCAGCTCCCGCTCCTTTGCCCTGTTCAAGTCGGCCTTGGCTTGCGCCAGGCCGACGTATTCCCCAGTTGTAGGTGGGCGACCTCTCTTCTTCACCTCCACTGGGCCGGAGCTGTCGGAGTTGAGGCGTTTCCGCCACAACCGACCCGGCGATGATGGGCGCGAGTCCGCGTCCACCATTGAGGCGTCACTTGACGCCGACGAGTCCCTGCTATATCGCGTCAGGGTGACGCGTGCCTCCTTCGTCACCAACGGGTGTGGTGACGGGGTTCGCAACTCCCCCTTGCAATCAGATGATCCGGTTGGCTTGCCAGTAGTCGTTTTTTTATTGGTATCAATTTCGTTTTCAATATTAGTTTTAGTTTCAGTATCCATAACTTAACCCACGAGTATGGGGGAAATGAAGTCCATCCGGGCGGTGCCCCCTGCACCCGGATAAGCCTATGTACTGTGGAGGTCGGCCGGTATCCACAGGTTTTATCGACTTAGCTGTCGGGTGTTATAGACTGTCCTTGTCATGGGCCGGCCAATTAAGGCAAGCCCTCCGGCCAACAGGTTCTCAGCATACCCTCTTGTAGCCACCAATCGGGTCGTTGCTGAGCCCCTGTTGGTTACGGAATGCGAGAGGGTGGCTAGCCCTCTCTCACAGACGGAGCTAGCACTCAAGTGCCAGCCCCTCTGACCTACTCGCTTTCCAATACGCCCTCTGCTAAAGCAGAGGGACGTTTGGAGTGCGGCACGACGGGTCACGCCCATCTCTCACGCCCATCTCGGCAGCCTGAAATTCGGCTCCGATTTTCCCTTAGTCGCCTTTTACGACACCCACGGGAGGAGATGGGGTGGAGCTATTCTATGCCGGCTCCACACAGGTTAAGGTTAGGTTAGGTTTTTTTTTTTTTTTTTTTTTTTTTTTTTTACGTGGGGACTGCATTTACGCACTTCGCTCGCCCACCGCGGGGGCGATGGGTCCGCTTCGTGTGGGACTCCTGGCCTCCGGAAGGGGGGCCAGACTACCCACTAAACCCCACGTGTTCCTCTTCGCCTAGTGCCGAGCCGCGAGATACTCAATTTGGAGTGCTCACCGCGACCCGGCTAGGAGCGCCCTTGCAGGCTCGCCTCGGGGGGGGCCAGATCGTTGGGGCCCCCCTGACCTTAGAGTTGGTATGCGCCCCCGGAACAACAAGGGCGCATCCGCCACGTGGCTGGGGGCGGCAGGTCCCCCGACCCACCGCCCATGGCAACTCTCAGTCGGGGCCGCGGGCGAACACTTGACGCCGGCGACCCCTCGCTGGGGGCCTGCGGGGCGGGAGAGTGAGCCCAGCTCGCTCCCGCTCCCGCAGGGCCTCTCTCTTGGCCGTCATCACCTCGCTGGCAAACGAGGCGATGGCGAAGGTTTTTTTTTTTTTTTTTTTTTTTTTTACGTGGGGACTGCATTTACGCACTTCGCTCGCCCACCGCGGGGGCGATGGGTCCGCTTCGTGTGGGACTCCTGGCCTCCGGAAGGGGGGCCAGACTACCCACTAAACCCCACGTGTTCCTCTTCGCCTAGTGCCGAGCCGCGAGATACTCAATTTGGAGTGCTCACCGCGACCCGGCTAGGAGCGCCCTTGCAGGCTCGCCTCGGGGGGGGGCCAGATCGTTGGGGCCCCCCTGACCTTAGAGTTGGTATGCGCCCCCGGAACAACAAGGGCGCATCCGCCACGTGGCTGGGGGCGGCAGGTCCCCCGACCCACCGCCCATGGCAACTCTCAGTCGGGGCCGCGGGCGAACACTTGACGCCGGCGACCCCTCGCTGGGGGCCTGCGGGGCGGGAGAGTGAGCCCAGCTCGCTCCCGCTCCCGCAGGGCCTCTCTCTTGGCCGTCATCACCTCGCTGGCAAACGAGGCGATGGCGGCCCAGCACCGGTCGCTGCCGGCCATGGCTTCCACGATGGCCGGCAGCGAGAGATCAGCGCCGATGACGCTCGTCAGGGCCGCTCTTTGCCCGTCCCATGCTTCGCACACGGCCCGGGTGTGATGGGCCGTGTCGGGGTCGCCGCTGGTGCAGTTGCGGCACCGGGGCTCCGATTCTACCCCCACAACTTCCCACAGGTACTTGGCGAAGCAGCCGTGACCCGTGAGAAGTTGGGTGAGGTGATACGTGGGAGCCCCATGACCCCCCTCCACAAACTGTCGCAGGACGGGCCGAGCGGCCCTAACGAACGCCGTCGGACTCCCTTCCATTCTGGCAGCCCACGTCCGGAAGAGATCGTCGCGAGCCTCCTGCCTCCAGCGCTCGATCTCCTCCGGAGGCGGGCATCCACCAGCTCGCCGAATCAGGGCGCCCTCCTCGTACACCCTTTTGAGGACGCCGGCCTCGAGATCCCAGGGGATACGGCCCGCCAGGACGCACGCCGTCTCGTAGGAGACGGTGCGGTACGCCCGTGCGGCCCTCTGCGCGATGGCCCGCTGCGGACGACGCAGCAGGGCAACGTTAGCCGGGCAGAGAGCCTCCGCCCAGATAGGCGCTCCGTAGAGCGCCTTAGAGCGCACCACACCGTCGTAGAGACGGCGGCAGGCAGACCCCGGTCCTCCTACGTTGGGGAGCAGCTGCGAGAGCATTCCGGCAAACGCTAGCACCTTCGGCGCCAGCTGCCGGAAATGTTCCGCAAACCCCCACCGACCGTCGAGAACCAGCCCCAGATACTTGAGGCTGCGGCCGACGGCGATGGAGGTGCCCCCCACCACGATCGTGGTGTCTCGAGGCGGCGTCTGCCGAGGCCCATGGAAGAAGAGGGCCTCGGACTTCTCGAGGGCGACATGGAGGCCCAGCGCACTGATTCGGCGCACCACTTGAGCGACGCCTGCCGTCGCTAGGACGGCGGCGTCGCGGAACGTGGGGCCCCGCGCGGTCACTAGGGTATCGTCGGCGTAACAAAGTACGCCGACTCCCCGAAGAGTAGCACCGCGCAGGACCCAGTCGTACCCGATGTTCCACAGGAGCGGCCCAAGTACCGACCCCTGTGGAACACCACACCTCATAGCCTTGCGGACCACTCCGTCTCGGCCCGAGTACGTGATGACCCGGTCCACGAAGTAGTCCGCAAGGATTCGCCTGAGGTACCACGGTACGTTGTGGTACCTCAGGGCCTCGGCGATTGTCTGCCAGGGGAGGGTGTTGAAGGCGTTGGCGATGTCGAGCGACACGGCCAACAACACCCCGCCCCCGGCGATCGCCTCATCGACGCTGCCCCGCAGTCGGGAAACGGCGTCAAGAGTCGACTTCCCGCGACGGAAGCCGAACTGACCGTCGCTGAGATCGGGCCCCGCCCCCTCCAGGTGCTTGACGAGACGCGCAGCGAGCACTCGCTCAAACATTTTGCACGTCTCGTCGAGCAGTACGATGGGGCGGTAGGCCGACGGTGCCTCGGCTGGGCGCCCGTGCTTCCTGATCAGCACGAGCCGTCCGGTCTTCCATCGCCGCGGGAATCTCCCCGACGCCACACACTCCGACATGAGGGACAGCGTCTCCTCCTCGAGTGCCGGCATCGCTAAGGCGACGACCTTCCCAGGGATGCCGTCCGGGCCCGGGGCGCGTTTCCTGACTTTGAGGGCCAGGATCGCCGCCCCTAGCTCGGCCTCGGACACGGGAGGTATCGCCTCTGCGTCGCCTTCTGCCGGCACTCGGTGACGGCTTGGTGCTGCCATCCGCGGTGGGACCCACTCTTCTCGCTCAGGGAAGAGGGAACTGACCACTCGGTCCAGAAGCTGCGGCTCGAGAGTTCTGGTGAGGGGAGGCGCCCAGGGCCGGAGCTTCTGGCTCACGGTTTTGTACGGGCGCCCCCACGGATCTCGATCCAGGCTCTCGAGCCACTCCCTCCAGGCCTCCTCTTTGGCGGCTCTGATCGCCGAGTTGAGGGCCGCACGAGCGGCCCTATGTGCGGCGAGCAGTTCCTCTTCACGGGCGAGGTCCCTGACGGCCCTCCTGCGGCTGCGAGTGTACTGCCTATGGGCCGCGTGACTTGCGGCACGCAGCCCGGCAAGGTGGGGACGCCACCAGTACACTTGCCTCCGAGGGAGGGCTGGCCTCGCCCTCTGCATCGCCGCATCGCAGACGCGAGTCAGCTTCCCAGCGAGACTATCGCACCTCGCGTCCGCGTCTGGGCCGCTTTCCGCTCCACCAGCAACCCAGCGCTCGACGATAGCCGCCTCTAGGGCCAGTTCCCGGTTCAGAGAACCGAGGCGCCACCGCGGACCTTCTCCAGCAAGGGGACGGTTGCCATCTCCTCCTCGGATGGCCGCTGAGCGAGAGACCACGTCGAACCGTATGTAACGATGGTCCGACGCGGTCTCCACATTCTTGACGACCCGCCAATTGCGAGTGCGGCCAGCCAGGGCAGGACTAGCAAACGACAGGTCTACTATCGAGCTGCCCTGGGGCCGCACAAGCGTGGGTACCGTCCCCCTGTTGAGCAGCACCAAGCCGTGAGACACCGCCCACTCCTCCAATATCTCCCCCCGGCCGTCGGTCCTCGGAGATCCCCACGCCCGTGAGTGGGCGTTGAAATCCCCGGCTACCACGACCGGAGTGGGGTGCGCGTCCGCCAACAGAGCCCCGACCTCCGTGAGCCACTGCTCGAACTCGGCGAGGCTTCTGTTGGGCGAGAAGTACACCCCAATCACTGCAGTGTCGCCCAGCGTGGCGAGGACGCACCCTCGGCCCCTCACTACTCTGCCGAGTTGGTGGGGGCCGGTTCGCTGGGCGACGATAGCCACCAAGCCGTCGCTGTCGCTGGCCCAGTTGGGGCCGGTGCGCACGTAATACGGCTCGGCGACTACCGCCACTGTCGTCTGCCACTGCGTCACGGTCTGGGCCAGTAGGTCCTGGGCCGCGGCGCAGTGGTTGACGTTGGCCTGCAGCACGGAGATTTGGAGAGCCATTAAATTTGGGCGGTGTCCATCTCCTCCTCATTGGACGGTGGCGACAGGGTCGTTGGGGTGGTCTTGGGTTCCACCCCCCCTGTCGCCTTGCGTTTCGCCTGACCCCCCCTCTTGCGGGAGGCTGCCCGGCACTTCGCGGAGCCGAGTCTGTGGCCGGACGCCACACCTTCCGCTGCACAGACGGGACACTCGGGGTCCGCGGAGCAGGCGGCCGCCTTGTGGCCCTCCTGTCCGCATTGGAAGCAGAGCGCGCTGCGGTCGATCTTCGCAGCGCACTTTGCCCCCACGTGTCCCGGCTCCAGGCAGCGGAAGCACCGCGCCGGCCTTGGCTCCAGGGTGGTCAGCTTGACCGCTGACCACCCGACGACGATGCGGCGGCCGTCCGTTAACTTTTTGGCCGCCGCAACCGGGCACCGCAGCCAGGCAGTGCCCTGTCGACCGGGTGGGCGATTGATGTCGCCCACCTTGATGGAGGCGACAGGGCAGCCTCCCTCGGTCGCCAGCAGCTGAGCCACCGACTCCTTTGTTGCCGCATCGCCCAGGCCAGAGATGCGCAGCTCCACGCACCTCTCCGGCCTGGCGACACGGACCTCCTCTCCGAACGTCTGCCGAAGTTTCTCCGCCAGGGCGTCCGCCTTCTGCGCCCTTTCGGCGCCACCCACCTCCAGAATCCGTCCTCCGGTCACGGCAGTGCGAATCCGGAGGCCGTCAATGCCGAGAGTCTTGAGATCTATCGATCTCTCGGCATTGGTCATCACCTGGTTGTAGGTGACGCCTTTTTCTACCGCGCCCGGCTGCAGTGTAACACACACTGCAGCGGTTGTCGGGGCGCGGATTCTGCGCCTCGCCTTCGCCTGCTTTGCAGGCTTGGCAGGCGCCTTGGCGCTCGGCGGTGCTGGGGTTGCCTTCGTCTTCTTTGACCGCGCCGCCACCGCGCTCCACGCCTCCTTCACAGGTGGCGGGGCGGCGGCGGGAGCCTGCGGGCGCGGCTGACGGGCAGCTTCGGCCTCCTTCGCCGCGGCACTCCGTTTCTTTGCCTTCTGCTTTTTCTTTTTCCCCTTGGGTTCCCCGTCCGACGGGACCGTCCCAGAGGGGCAGGGATCCGAATCCTTCTGCCCGTCTGCCGCGACGGGCGAGAGGGGCGGAGCCTGAGGAGGCGCGGAAGGAGTGGGAAGAACGGCAGAAGACTTGGGCCTCCGGCTGGACTTGGAGGCCCTTTGTTCCGCATCACGGGCAGCACCAGCGGCTCTGGCGGCGTTCCTCTCGTCCGCCTGGAGAGGCGGACGGATGCGCACCTCAGGCAGCAGGCGGTCCTGGAAGCCCGCGAGTCGCGCATCGATCATGAAGATCATCTCCTCGCGACTCATCTTCAGAGCCTTCATTTCCGCCCATACGGCAGCAAGCTCTACCTGAAGGTTGGCGACCTCCTCGTTCGCAGTGCGGGCCTTGAGTTGGTGGGCGAGCTCCAAAATGGAGCTACAGGCCACCCTCAGGTCCCGCACATATTGCCCCTTGAGCTTGGAGCTCTTTGTGGCGATGGTTTGCACCACCGCCACTGCCGCCTCGATGGACACCGTCAGCTGATCTGCGCTGACGGGCTCGGAAGATTGTGTTTGGTCCGACGTCTGTATGGGAGTTTTACGGAGGTAAGACTCCCTTTGCTGTCGGACCTCTTCCGCCAGTTCCTTCTCGGCGCGGAGCTCCAGCTCCCGCTCCTTTGCCCTGTTCAAGTCGGCCTTGGCTTGCGCCAGGCCGACGTATTCCCCAGTTGTAGGTGGGCGACCTCTCTTCTTCACCTCCACCGGGCCGGAGCTGTCGGAGTTGAGGCGTTTCCGCCACAACCGACCCGGCGATGATGGACGCGAGTCCGCGTCCACCATTGAGGCGTCGCTTGACGCCGACGAGTCCCTACTGTATCGCGTTAGGGTGACGCGTGCCTCCTTCGTCACCAACGGATGTGGTGACGGGGTTCGCAACTCCCCCTTGCCGTTCGCCTCCTTCTCCTTCTCTTCTGCATCATTTGGTTTTTTTGTTTTTAAATTTAATACTTCCATAATAAAACCCACGAGTGGGGGAGAAATAACGGTCCACCCGGGCAGAGATCCCCCAATACCCGGGTAAGCGTAAGTTTGTAACCCAACCGAGGGGTCCGCAGGTGCCCCGGCTGGGGGTGAGCTTGCAACTGAACTTCCCGTCAGCCATGCATCCCTGGCCACACACCATAGCACAAGATTCGGGGTGATTTTTTAAAGAGGGTTTCTTCCTCGCGGCCCGGGCGGTTAAGCCAAGGCCCTCGTCCCCGATATAATCGGGATTACGATGTGTCGACGGTGGCAGGAACACAAGTCCCATGCCTGCTCGACGGTAGTGTTAGTACACGCCGAGCCCGTCCCTACATGGCGCGACGTCTAGCGTCAACGCCACCGCCTCGGCAGCCTGTAATTCGGCTCCGATTTTCCCTTAGTCGCCTTTTACGACACCCACGGGATGAGATGGGGTGGAGCTATTCGGCGCCGGCTCCACACGGCAGGCGATGGCGAAGGTTAGGTTAGGTTAGGTTAGGTTTTTTTTTTTTTTTTTTTTTTTTTTTTTTTTACGTGGGGACTGCATTTACGCACTTCGCTCGCCCACCGCGGGGGCGATGGGTCCGCTTCGTGTGGGACTCCTGGCCTCCGGAATGGGGGCCAGACTACCCACTAAACCCCACGTGTTCCTCTTCGCCTAGTGCCGAGCCGCGAGATACTCAATTTGGAGTGCTCACCGCGACCCGGCTAGGAGCGCCCTTGCAGGCTCGCCTCGGGGGGGGCCAGATCGTTGGGGCCCCCCTGACCTTAGAGTTGGTATGCGCCCCCGGAACAACAAGGGCGCATCCGCCACGTGGCTGGGGGCGGCAGGTCCCCCGACCCACCGCCCATGGCAACTCTCAGTCAGGGCCGCGGGCGAACACTTGACGCCGGCGACCCCTCGCTGGGGGCCTGCGGGGCGGGAGAGTGAGCCCAGCTCGCTCCCGCTCCCGCAGGGCCTCTCTCTTGGCCGTCATCACCTCGCTGGCAAACGAGGCGATGGCGGCCCAGCACCGGTCGCTGCCGGCCATGGCTTCCACGATGGCCGGCAGCGAGAGATCAGCGCCGATGACGCTCGTCAGGGCCGCTCTTTGCCCGTCCCATGCTTCGCACACGGCCCGGGTGTGATGGGCCGTGTCGGGGTCGCCGCTGGTGCAGTTGCGGCACCGGGGCTCCGATTCTACCCCCACAACTTCCCACAGGTACTTGGCGAAGCAGCCGTGACCCGTGAGAAGCTGGGTGAGGTGATACGTGGGAGCCCCATGACCCCCCTCCACAAACTGTCGCAGGACGGGCCGAGCGGCCCTAACGAACGCCGTCGGACTCCCTTCCATTCTGGCAGCCCACGTCCGGAAGAGATCGTCGCGAGCCTCCTGCCTCCAGCGCTCGATCTCCTCCGGAGGCGGGCATCCACCAGCTCGCCGAATCAGGGCGCCCTCCTCGTACACCCTTTTGAGGACGCCGGCCTCGAGATCCCAGGGGATACTGCCCGCCAGGACGCACGCCGTCTCGTAGGAGACGGTGCGGTACGCCCGTGCGGCCCTCTGCGCGATGGCCCGCTGCGGACGACGCAGCAGGGCAACGTTAGCCGGGCAGAGTGCCTCCGCCCAGATAGGCGCTCCGTAGAGCGCCTTAGAGCGCACCACACCGTCGTAGAGACGGCGGCAGGCAGACCCCGGTCCTCCTACGTTGGGGAGCAGCTGCGAGAGCATTCCGGCAAACGCTAGCACCTTCGGCGCCAGCTGCCGGAAATGTTCCGCAAACCCCCACCGACCGTCGAGAACCAGCCCCAGATACTTGAGGCTGCGGCCGACGGCGATGGAGGTGCCCCCCACCACGATCGTGGTGTCTCGAGGCGGCGTCTGCCGAGGCCCATGGAAGAAGAGGGCCTCGGACTTCTCGAGGGCGACATGGAGGCCCAGCGCACTGATTCGGCGCACCACTTGAGCGACGCCTGCCGTCGCTAGGACGGCGGCGTCGCGGAACGTGGGGCCCCGCGCGGTCACTAGAGTATCGTCGGCGTAACAAAGTACGCCGACTCCCCGAAGAGTAGCACCGCGCAGGACCCAGTCGTACCCGATGTTCCACAGGAGCGGCCCAAGTACCGACCCCTGTGGAACACCACACCTCATAGCCTTGCGGACCACTCCGTCTCGGCCCGAGTACGTGATGACCCGGTCCACGAAGTAGTCCGCAAGGATTCGCCTGAGGTACCACGGTACGTTGTGGTACCTCAGGGCCTCGGCGATTGTCTGCCAGGGGAGGGTGTTGAAGGCGTTGGCGATGTCGAGCGACACGGCCAACAACACCCCGCCCCCGGCGATCGCCTCATCGACGCTGCCCCGCAGTCGGGAAACGGCGTCAAGAGTCGACTTCCCGCGACGGAAGCCGAACTGACCGTCGCTGAGATCGGGCCCCGCCCCCTCCAGGTGCTTGACGAGACGCGCAGCGAGCACTCGCTCAAACATTTTGCACGTCTCGTCGAGCAGTACGATGGGGCGGTAGGCCGACGGTGCCTCGGCTGGGCGCCCGTGCTTCCTGATCAGCACGAGCCGTCCGATCTTCCATCGTCGCGGGAATCTCCCCGACGCCACACACTCCGACATGAGGGACAGCGTCTCCTCCTCGAGTGCCGGCATCGCTAAGGCGACGACCTTCCCAGGGATGCCGTCCGGGCCCGGGGCGCGTTTCCTGACTTTGAGAGCCAGGATCGCCGCCCCTAGCTCGGCCTCGGACACGGGAGGTATCGCCTCTGCGTCGCCTTCTGCCGGCACTCGGTGACGGCTTGGTGCTGCCATCCGCGGTGGGACCCACTCTTCCCGCTCAGGGAAGAGGGAACTGACCACTCGGCCCAGAAGCTGTGGCTCGAGAGTTCTGGTGAGGGGAGGCGCCCAGGGCCGGAGCTTCTGGCTCACGGTTTTGTACGGGCGCCCCCACGGATCTCGATCCAGGCTCTCGAGCCACTCCCTCCAGGCCTCCTCTTTGGCGGCTCTGATCGCCGAGTTGAGGGCCGCACGAGCGGCCCTATGTGCGGCGAGCAGTTCCTCTTCACGGGCGAGGTCCCTGACGGCCCTCCTGCGGCTGCGAGTGTACTGCCTATGGGCCGCGTGACTTGCGGCACGCAGCCCGGCAAGGTGGGGACGCCACCAGTACACTTGCCTCCGAGGGAGGGCTGGCCTCGCCCTCTGCATCGCCGCATCGCAGACGCGAGTCAGCTTCCCAGCGAGACTATCGCACCTCGCGTCCGCGTCTGGGCCGCTTTCCGCTCCACCAGCAACCCAGCGCTCGACGATAGCCGCCTCTAGGGCCAGTTCCCGGTTCAGAGAACCGAGGCGCCACCGCGGACCTTCTCCAGCAAGGGGACGGTTGCCATCTCCTCCTCGGATGGCCGCTGAGCGAGAGACCACGTCGAACCGTATGTAACGATGGTCCGACGCGGTCTCCACATTCTTGACGACCCGCCAATTGCGAGTGCGGCCAGCCAGGGCAGGACTAGCAAACGACAGGTCTACTATCGAGCTGCCCTGGGGCCGCACAAGCGTGGGTACCGTCCCCCTGTTAAGCAGCACCAAGCCGTGAGACACCGCCCACTCCTCCAATATCTCCCCCCGGCCGTCGGTCCTCGGAGATCCCCACGCCCGTGAGTGGGCGTTGAAATCCCCGGCTACCACGACCGGAGTGGGGTGCGCGTCCGCCAACAGAGCCCCGACCTCCGTGAGCCACTGCTCGAACTCGGCGAGGCTTCTGTTGGGCGAGAAGTACACCCCAATCACTGCAGTGTCGCCCAGCGTGGCGAGGACGCACCCTCGGCCCCTCACTACTCTGTCGAGTTGGTGGGGGCCGGTTCGCTGGGCGACGATAGCCACCAAGCCGTCGCTGTCGCTGGCCCAGTTGGGGCCGGTGCGCACGTAATACGGCTCGGCGACTACCGCCACTGTCGTCTGCCACTGCGTCACGGTCTGGGCCAGTAGGTCCTGGGCCGCGGCGCAGTGGTTGACGTTGGCCTGCAGCACGGAGATTTGGAGAGCCATTAAATTTGGGCGGTGTCCATCTCCTCCTCATTGGACGGTGGCGACAGGGTCGTTGGGGTGGTCTTGGGTTCCACCCCCCCTGTCGCCTTGCGTTTCGCCTGACCCCCCCTCTTGCGGGAGGCTGCCCGGCACTTCGCGGAGCCGAGTCTGTGGCCGGACGCCACACCTTCCGCCGCACAGACGGGACACATGGGGTCCGCGGAGCAGGCGGCCGCCTTGTGGCCCTCCTGTCCGCATTGGAAGCAGAGTGCGCTGCGGTCGATCTTTGCAGCGCACTTTGCCCCCACGTGTCCCGGCTCCAGGCAGCGGAAGCACCGCGCCGGCCTTGGCTCCAGGGTGGTCAGCTTGACCGCTGACCACCCGACGACGATGCGGCGGCCGTCCGTTAACTTTTTGGCCGCCGCAACCGGGCACCGCAGCCAGGCAGTGCCCTGTCGACCGGGTGGGCGATTGATGTCGCCCACCTTGATGGAGGCGACAGGGCAGCCTCCCTCGGTCGCCAGCAGCTGAGCCACCGACTCCTTTGTTGCCGCATCGCCCAGGCCAGAGATGCGCAGCTCCACGCACCTCTCCGGCCTGGCGACACGGACCTCCTCTCCGAACGTCTGGCGAAGTTTCTCCGCCAGGGCGTCCGCCTTCTGCGCCCTTTCGGCGCCACCCACCTCCAGAATCCGTCCTCCGGTCACGGCAGTGCGAATCCGGAGGCCGTCAATGCCGAGAGTCTTGAGATCTATCGATCTCTCGGCATTGGTCATCACCTGGTTGTAGGTGACGCCTTTTTCTACCGCGTCCGGCTGCAGTGTAACACACACTGCAGCGGTTGTCGGGGCGCGGATTCTGCGCCTCGCCTTCGCCTGCTTTGCAGGCTTGGCAGGCGCCTTGGCGCTCGGCGGTGCTGGGGTTGCCTTCGTCTTCTTTGACCGCGCCGCCACCGCGCTCCACGCCTCCTTCACAGGTGGCGGGGCGGCGGCGGGAGCCTGCGGGCGCGGCTGACGGGCAGCTTCGGCCTCCTTCGCCGCGGCACTCCGTTTCTTTGCCTTCTGCTTTTTCTTTTTCCCCTTGGGTTCCCCGTCCGACGGGACCGTCCCAGAGGGGCAGGGATCCGAATCCTTCTGCCCGTCTGCCGCGACGGGCGAGAGGGGCGGAGCCTGAGGAGGCGCGGAAGGAGTGGGAAGAACGGCAGAAGACTTGGGCCTCCGGCTGGACTTGGAGGCCCTTTGTTCCGCATCACGGGCAGCACCAGCGGCTCTGGCGGCGTTCCTCTCGTCCGCCTGGAGAGGCGGACGGATGCGCACCTCAGGCAGCAGGCGGTCCTGGAAGCCCGCGAGTCGCGCATCGATCATGAAGATCATCTCCTCGCGACTCATCTTCAGAGCCTTCATTTCCGCCCGTACGGCAGCAAGCTCTACCTGAAGGTTGGCGACCTCCTCGTTCGCAGTGCGGGCCTTGAGTTGGTGGGCGAGCTCCAAAATGGAGCTACAGGCCACCCTCAGGTCCCGCACATATTGCCCCTTGAGCTTGGAGCTCTTTGTGGCGATGGTTTGCACCACCGCCACTGCCGCCTCGATGGACACCGTCAGCTGATCTGCGCTGACGGGCTCGGAAGATTGTGTTTGGTCCGACGTCTGTATGGGAGTTTTACGGAGGTAAGACTCCCTTTGCTGTCGGACCTCTTCCGCCAGTTCCTTCTCGGCGCGGAGCTCCAGCTCCCGCTCCTTTGCCCTGTTCAAGTCGGCCTTGGCTTGCGCCAGGCCGACGTATTCCCCAGTTGTAGGTGGGCGACCTCTCTTCTTCACCTCCACCGGGCCGGAGCTGTCGGAGTTGAGGCGTTTCCGCCACAAACGTCCGGTCGGTGAAGAGGGACGCGAGTCCGCGTCCACCATTGAGGCGTCGCTTGACGCCGACGAGTCCCTGCTGTATCGCGTTAGGGTGACGCGTGCCTCCTTCGTCACCAACGGGTGTGGTGACGGGGTTCGCAACTCCCCCTTGCTATTCTCCTCCTTCATCGATTCCTCCTTCTCTTCGTTTTTTTTGGTTTGTTTGTTTTTTAAAGTAATATCATCCATAATATGACCCACGAGATGGGGAGAACTAAGAGTCCACCCGGGCAGAGATCCCCAATACCCGGGTAAGCGTAGATTTGTTACCCAACCGAGGGGTCCGCAGGTGCCCCGGCTGGGGGCGCGCTTGCAACTGAACTTCCCGTCAGCCATGCATCCTAGGCCACGCACCATAGCACAAGATTCGGGGTGATTTTTTAAAGAGGTTTTCTTCCTCGCGGCCCGGGCGGTTAAGCCAAGGCCCTCGTCCCCGATATAATCGGGATTACGATGTGTCGACGGTGGCAGGAACACAAGTCCCATGCCTGCTCGACGGTAGTGTTAGTACACGCCGAGCCCGTCCCTACATGGCGCGACGTCTAGCGTCAACGCCACCGCCTCGGCAGCCTGTAATTCGGCTCCGATTTTCCCTTAGTCGCCTTTTACGACACCCACGGGATGAGATGGGGTGGAGCTATTCGGCGCCGGCTCCACACGGCAAAGGTTAGGTTAGGTTAGGTTAGGTTAGGTTAGGTTAGGTTAGGTTAGGTTAGGTTAGGTTAGGTTAGGTTAGGTTAGGTTAGGTTAGGTTTTTTTTTTTTTTTTTTTTTTTTTTTTTTTTTTTGTGTAGCAGGCACCCGCCATCGCAGGGCGTTGCTGCCTTATCTCTTTTCCCCGACTGTTTAAATTGCCAGGACCTTGTATATCTGTTTGTGTATATATATAGTGCTGTGTGTAGTGATGTCGATATAATTTGATATATATGTATATATAATATATTGAGGATGTACGGATATATGTGTTCGGCACGTTACAGTTGTCGAACCCATACATTCGCCCACCCTTTACATCTGTCTATTTGTGTTCTGTCTTACTTGTTGCATTTTGTTTCGTGTCTATCTATCATCTACAATTTGCATACATGTGTTATTTTTGTTTCGTTCATTCATATATATTTTTCAAAAAAAGAACAAAAAATTTTTTCTACAAATTATTTTTAGGCGGTCACCCATCCTAATACCGACCGCGCCCAATGTTGCTATTTTAGTGACAATAAAAAGTACAAAAAAACAATTTCCGGGCGGTCACCCATCCAAGTTCCGACCTCACCCAATGTTGCTTAACCTTAGGTGAGGCCGGAATCCGCCGTTTCAACTGTTTCAATTACTTCATTATATATTCCTTTATTTATACTTCTGATTTTTTGTTTACATTTCTTGTCATTTATATATATTTCAATTTTTACAATATTCATTTATTTATATATATTTCTAGTCTTTATATTTAAATTTACTATTTTATTTATTTCCATTCTTTACCATGTATAAAATTTTCCAATAAAAAACAACAAAAACAATTTTTTCGGGCGGTCACCCATCCAAGTTCCGACCCCACCCAATGTTGCTTAACCTTAGGTGAGGCCGGAACCCGCCATTTCAACTGCTTCAATTGCTTTAATATATATTCATATATTTATACTTCTGATTTTTTGTTTACATTTCTTGTCATTTATATATGTTTCAATTTTTTACAATATTCATTTATTTATATATATTTCTAGTCTTTATATTTAAATTTACTATTTTATTTATTTCCATTCTTTACCATATATAAAATTTTCCAATAAAACAACAAAAACAATTTCTTCGGGCGGTCACCCATCCAAGTTCCGACCCCACCCAATGTTGCTTAACCTTAGGTGAGGCCGGAACGGTTAGGTTAGGTTAGGTTAGGTTAGGTTAGGTTAGGTTAGGTTAGGTTAGGTTAGGTTAGGTTAGGTTAGGTTAGGTTAGGTTTAGGTTAGGTTAGGTTAGGTTAGGTTAGGTTAGGTTAGGTTAGGTTAGGTTTTTTTTTTTTTTTTTTTTTTTTTTTTTTTTTTTTTTTTTTTTTTGAATACTAGCACCTCCAATATTTATATTTTGGAGACCTTACTATGCTCTGCCTGTCATACCAGTTCTCGCATGGATTCTGCTCGCACTATCATTCAGCATACTATTTCTTTCTGGCATACTTTTCCTTTCACACTATACAGGTGGGATGCCTGCTACTCTCTTTGCTACTTTCTATATTTTATCTTTTTATTTTATTTCTATTTTCAACACAGGGTAAATGAACTTGGACGCTGTTTTTTATTTACATTAATAAACTTATACCATATATACTAAGCTATACTATAACTTATTTTCTACTTTATTTAACTTTAACACATATTTATGGGGCTATATAACTCTTATATTTATAACACTTATAATTTCTTACTTAACAATTTGTATCTTATACTTATACATCTAGGTTGGTTACAATTAATCTTACTGTACTAATTTACACTGTTTTTATTACTATTATGTATGATCTATCTTAATAATATCATATTATTAGTGATCATATGTCTTATTATACTTTTTTTTTTTTTTTTTTTTTTTTTTTTTTTTTTTTTTTTTTTTTTTTTTTTTTTTTTTTTTTTTTTTCTGCTTTTCCCCTCACATAATTAGGGTCCTTGTGTATCTATTTTTTTTTTTATGTAGTGCAAGTGTGATGACGACTTATAATTTAATATATATGTATACATAATATATTTAAGATGTTCGGATATATGTATTCGGCACTTACAGTTGCCGAACCCATACATTCGCCCACCCTTTACATCTGTCTATTTGTGTTCTGTTTTATTTGTTACATTTTGTTTCGTGTCTATCTACCATTTTCAATTTCCATACATGTGTTATTGTTTCGTTCCTTTGTAAATATTTTTCAAGAAAAAAGAACAAAAATTTTTCCAACTAATTATTTTTTTTTGGGCGGTCACCCATCCTAATACCGACCGCGCCCGATGTTATTAATTTAATGGCAATAAAAAATACAAAAAACAATTTCCGGGCGGTCACCCATCCAAATTCCGACCTCACCCAATGTTGCTTAACCTTAGGTGAGGTCGGAATCCGCCATTTCAACTGTTTCAATTATTTTAGTATATATTTCTTTACTTGTACTTCTGATCTTTTGTTTACATTACTTGTTATTTATACATATTTCAATTTTTTACAATATTTATTTATTTATATAAACTTTTGGTCTTTATATTTAAATTTACTATTTTTATTTATTTCTATTCTTTACCATATATTAAATTTCTTAATAAAAAAACAACAAAAATAATTTTTTCGGACGGTCACCCATCCAATTCCGACCTCACCCAATGTTGCTTAACCTTAGGTGAGGTCGGAATTTGCCATTTCAACTGTTTCAATTATTTTAGTATATAATTCTTTACTTGTACTTCTAATTTTTTGTTTACATTACTTGTTATTTATACATATTTCAATTTTTTACAATATTTATTTATTTATATGTATTTCTAGTCTTTATATTTAATTTACTATTTTTATTTATTTCTGTTCTTTACCATATATAAAATTTCTCAATAAAAAACAACAAAAATAATTTTTCGGGCGGTCACCCATCCAAGTTTCGACCTCACCCAATGTCGCTTAACCTGGTGGTCGTTAATTGTCATTCATACATTTTAAATTTTATAACACATATATATTTATTTATTTATATTTCCAATTTTTAACTTACATTACTTGCTACTTATACATATTTCAATTATTTACAATATTTATCTACTTATATATACTTCTAGTTTTTATATTTAAATTCACTATTTTATTAATTTCTATTCCTTACAATGTATAATTTTCCTTAATAAAAACATCAAAAACAAATATGACAAACAATAACAAAAACAGTACACAGGCGGTCACCCATCCATGTAGTGACCTCACCCAATGTTGCTTATCTTTAATATTTATTTTGTAAAATTCCATCTAGGCGGTCACCCATCCAATTGTTGGCCTCGCTCAATGTTACTTAACTTCTTATTATACTTTGGTTAGGTTAGGTTAGGTTAGGTTAGGTTAGGTTAGGTTAGGTTAGGTTAGGTTAGGTTAGGTTAGGTTAGGTTAGGTTAGGTTAGGTTAGGTTAGGTTAGGTTAGGTTAGGTTAGGTTCCCCCCAATGTATCCCTACGTTGTCGTCGTGGTGGGGCTTGCGTGGGTCAATGATCTCTGGGGCTGTGCCGGGTAGAGCTACTCATGCCGGATTGGCCCAGGGTGAGACTCCAGACCAAATGGGATACCAGACGGAGTCTGTTGAGACTGCCGCAAAGGACATGACGCTCCATCGTCATGCCGCACTCCAAGCGTCCCTCTGCTTTAGCAGAGGGCGTGATGGAGAGCGAGTAGGACAGAGGGGCTGACACGTGAGTGTTAGCTCCGTCTGTGAGAGAGGGCTAGCCACCCTCTCGCATTCCGTAACCATTAGGGGCTCAACAACGACCTGACTGGTGGCTCCAAGAGGGTACGCTGAGAACCTGATGGCCGGAGGGCTTGCCTTGATTGGCCGGCCCATGACAAGGATAGTCTATAACACCCGACAGCTAAGTCGAAAAAACCTGTGGATACTGGCCGACCTCCACAGTACATAGGCTTGCCCGGGTATTGGGGATCTCTGCCCGGGTGGACCTTTAGTTCTCCCCAACTCGTGGGATTTATTATGGAGTTGATAAATTTATATAAAAAGAAAAACGAAACCGAAATTACGACGACTAAAAGCAAGCACAACGGATCCGAAAAAGAAGAGAAGAGGAGGGAGAAGAAAGAGAGGAGAAATGCCAAAGGGCAATTTAGGAAGGCGGACGACAAATCGTCTGCCGAAGAGGACGTTGCGCCTGGAACGCCCATTTCGGTGGGGCTCCCAGAAGTCGATCCGACTGCTGGGAGCCGCAGCCGAAGAACGTCGGAACGAACGCGTTCAAGGTCCGAACACTCGACGGATGGCACAGGTGGTGCTTCCTTGGAGGGGATGGACTTTGGGACTGGCGACACCCGCAAACGCGGCCTCTCCGGGGATGTCGGAAGTGACTCGTCCCTGGAGATGCTGCCGCCCAAAGTCGGGAGTAGCCTGAGGGGGAGGTCTCGAACCCCTGCCACGGCCCCGTCGGGTTCCGCCTTTTCGAAGGCGGAATCCTACAAGAGGGCCAGGGCTGATGGTGAGCTCCAGGCAGAGGAGGAGATGTGTGGTCTCCTGCTTAAGATCAGGGGACCGGTGGATGGGGACTCAGAGCCCCAATCATCGGTCTCTCTGCAGGAGACAGCGGACGCGGCGGTGGCCATTATCAACAAGGTGGCCACCAAGTCCGTGAACCTAAAGGGCTCTTTCGTAAGAGCCCTAAAGGACTCCTCTTCTGCCGTGGCGGGGGTTGTGGGAACCCTAATTGGGGACGTGGCCCGCCTACAGTCGGCCAACGAGCGGTTGACGGGGCAGGTGGCTGAGCTCAGCGCTCAGTTCGCCCAGTTCCGGGCGGAGCGAGAGGCCCCGGCCCCGTCAACATCCCAGCGGGCCGCGTCTTCATCCCAGCGGGCCCCGTCTGCGTCGCAGCCATCCCCTGCCGGCACCGGAATTACGGACGCCCAGCTGGCTGCCGTCCTCGACGCGTGCTGGCGTATGATAGAGGGTCGTACGGCCGGCCTGGAGGCGAGGCTGCCTGCGGCCCCTATCATGCGGCCGCCACTTGCGGCGCCGAAGCGAAGGGCCGCGTCGTCGGCGACGACCCCTCTCCCTGTGGTGGGGGGTCGCGTGTCATACGCATCGGCGACGGCACCACCGGCTCCTGCGGCTGCCCGAGGGCTGGTGGCCAGGGCTCCGGCTCCGGTCAAGACGGCTGCGTCGAAGCCGGGGACAAAAGCGGCGGCAAAAGCTGTAACGCCTTTGCCCCCCACTCCAACATCTCTGCCTGGCCCCTCTACATCTGCCCCCTCCAATGAGGGTTGGCAGGTGGTCGGAGGGGCTAAAAAGTCCAAGAAGGCGAGGAAGCGGGCCAGAAAGGCTGCCCGCCAGGCAGCCTCTGCCTCGCAGTCGCCATCGGTGGCAGGTCCCACCAAGAAAAAGCCGCGGAAACTGCAGCCGCCTAAAACCGCGGCTGTTGTGGTGACCTTGTCACCGGAGGCGGCTGCCGGCGGGCTGTCCTACGCGGCCTTCTTTAAGAAGGCCCGGGACAGCCTCGCCGGTGATGTTGGGATGGCAGGGGCAAGACTGCGCCTCGCCCAGACGGGAGCTCGGGTGCTGGAATTCCCTGGGGCCGAAGGTGCCAAGACGGCAGACTCTTTTGCTGAGAAGCTAAAGGGAATCTTTGCAGCCACGGATGGTGTTAAGATCGCCAGGCCTACCAAGTGCGCAGAACTGCGCATCTCGGGCCTGGACGACTCGATAACGACCGAAGACATCCGCGCTGCGGTCTGTGTGAAGGCCAGTTGCAGCGCGGAAAACGTCAGAGTCGGCACCATCCGCCCCGGTCCAGGAGGGCTTGGCGCCGTGTGGGTGGGCTGTCCCGTAGCGTCGGCCAAAATTTTGGCCGATGCCGGCAGGCTCCTCGTCGGCTTCGTGAGTGCCAGGATCACAGTCCTGGCCCCGAGGCCGATGAGGTGCTACAAGTGCCTTGCCACGGGACACACTCGCTCGAAGTGCGCCAGCTGCTTCGACTGCAGCGGACTTTGTTTCCGCTGCGGTCGACCGGGGCACAAGGCGGCAGAGTGCTCTGCGGCCCCTCACTGCCCCGTGTGTGCGGCGGGCAAGAAGCCCGCCAATCACCAGATGGGGCAGGGGGGCTGCAAGCCTCCCCGTGCTTCTCAGCAAGCGTCGGAGGCTAGCCAGACGACCCTGGCTGCCTCCGACGTGAATCGTGCGACAAAGTCGTCGCCCATGGAGGGGGTTGGAGAAACGATCCAGTAATGGATCAAATCTCCAACCTCCTGGTCCAGACGAACCTGAACCACTGCGCCGCGGCGCAGGATCTCTTCCTGCAAACCATGGCGCAGTGGTCAATAGGTGTTGCCGTAGTCGCGGAGCCCTACTACGTCCCTCTCTGTCCAAACTGGATGGGTGACCGGGACGGCTCCGTGGCAGTCGTCGGCTCCTCGGCGGCTCGTTCCTCGCCCTTGTCGTTAAGAGACAAGGGCTCTGGATATGTGGCCGCCGAGTGGGGGGGAATCACCGTTTACGGTGTGTACTTCTCCCCCAACCGGAGTTTGAGCGACTTCGAGGTCTTCCTTAACAACTTGGAGACCTCGATGCGGCGACTAGCGTCTGGGCACGTCCTCGTGCTGGGGGACTTCAACGCAAAATCCATTGCGTGGGGTTCCCCGGCGACGGACGCCAGGGGCGATGCTGTTGTGGAGTGGGCGGCTTCGGTGGGCCTCTGTTTGCTGAACAGAGGCGCCACCAACACGTGCGTGCGACAGCAGGGGGGGTCGATAGTGGACCTTTCGTTCGCTACCCCTGCTGTTGCCGCACGAGTAAGGAACTGGTGTGTCCTGGATGAGGTTGAGACGCTCTCGGATCATTTGTATATCCGATTTGAGCTCTCCCGGTCCCAGGGCCCCAGTAGGGGTCACGTGGCGCGGCATACCTCCCGCTTTCCGCGGTGGGCTGTTGCCAAGCTCAATAGGGACCTGCTAGAGGAGGCGGCCATCATTCAGTCTTGGCTGTCTCCGCAGGCCCCGGCCGAGGAGGTCGACATGGGGGCTGGCCGCTTTCGCACTGCGATTACGCAGATCTGCGATGCGGCCATGCCCCGCGTTCGGGGTTGTCGACCTTCACGGAACGGGGTCTACTGGTGGTCCCAGGAGTTGGCGGACCTCCGTGCGGCCTGTACTCGTGCCCGGAGGTCCTACACCCGATGCCGGCGGCGACGCCACCGCGTAGACGGGGAGGAGGGCCGGCTTCATGAGGAGTACCGCGAAGCGCGGAAAACTCTGAAGCTGGCCATTTGCCGCGCCAAAGAGGCAAAAAGAAAGGAGATGCTGGAGAGTCTCGATCGTGACCCCTGGGGTCGCCCATATCGTGCGGTGCGACAAAAGCTCCGCACGGCGGGCCCCCCCCTTACCGAGACTCTCCAGCCCAGCTTCCTGCAGCAGGTGGTCGAGGGCCTTTTCCCGCAGCGGGCGGAGCACACGCCCCCGTCGATGGCCGGTCCGGCCAGGGACGACGGGGACGGAGGGAGTGAGGTGCCGCCCGTTAGGGAATCGGAGGTAGGGGCGGCTGTTCTAAGGATTCGTTCCAAGAACACCGCCCCCGGGCCGGACGGGGTACCACCCCGAGTGATGGCCCGAGCCCTCGACAATATGTCGGACCGCCTCAGGGAGGTTTTGGACGCCAGCCTGGCGTCCGGACGCTTCCCTGAGTGCTGGAAATGCGGGAAGCTGGTCCTGTTGCCGAAGCCGGGACGGCCGGCCGATTCGGTCACGGCCTATAGGCCCATCGTGTTGCTGGACGAGGCGGGCAAATTGTTCGAGAGGATTCTCTCTGCCCGCATCGTCCAGCATCTCAGCGAGGTGGGGCCCGACCTGTCGGACGCCCAATTCGGGTTCCGAGAGGGGCGTTCGACGGTCGATGCCGTGATGCGCCTTAGGGCCGTGACCGAAGAGGCGGTTGGCTGTGGCGGCGTGGTGTTGGCGGTGTCCTTGGACATCGCCAACGCCTTCAATAGTCTGCCATTCAGCTGCATCAGGGAAGCACTCCATTACCACGGGGTGCCAGAGTACCTGAGGCGGCTGGTGGCAGACTATTTAGAGGAGCGTACCGTCGTGTACGAGGACCGAGATGGCGTCTTGAGACGGCGACCCATGTCGTGCGGCGTTCCACAGGGGTCTGTCCTCGGACCACTCCTGTGGAACGTGGGGTACGACTGGGTCCTTCGTAGTCGTCTGCCCCCCGGGCTGGGCGTAATTTGTTACGCCGATGACACACTTGTCACAGCTCGGGGGGCCAATTTCCAAGAGGCGGCGCGCCTGGCCACCAGGGGTGTTTCTCTGGTGGTTGGGCGCATCGAGGCGCTGGGCTTGCGGGTGGCCCTTGATAAGACGGAGGCCCTACTTTTCCATGGGCCCCGTCGTGGTCCACCCCCCGGCGCCTCCATCGAAGTCAACTCGGTCCTCGTACCGGTTCGGGCCCAGATGAGGTATCTGGGCCTGATCCTCGACGGTAGGTGGCTCTTCGACGAGCACTTCCGACAGCTTGCTCCTAAGCTGGTCGACGCTGCCTCCGCCCTTGGGCGACTCTTGCCCAATCTGGGTGGAGCCAGCGTCGAAACAAGACACCTCTACACGGGGGTAGTCCGGTCGATGGCCCTTTACGGGTCACCGGTGTGGGTCCCGGCTCTGACCGCCCAGAATAAGGCACGCCTCTGGCGGCCTCAGAGGGTATTGGCGGTCAGAGCCATACGCGGATACCGCACCGTGTCGACGGAGGCGGCGTGCGCCTTGGCCGGAACACCCCCGTGGGATTTGGAGGCGGAAGTGCTCGCCGAAGTTTATCGGCGAGCGGCTGAATATCGGGCGGAGTACGGGTAATGGCTCGTTGGTCGTCCCGGCTGGAGGCTCCACGCGCTGGCTTTGCCACCGTGGAGGCGCTCCAGCCGGTCATCCTCGAGTGGGCAGGGCGGCAGCACGGGACCCTTTCCTTCCGGCTGACGCAGGTGCTTTCCGGGCATGGTTGCTTCGGAAAGTACCTGCACTCGGTCGCTAGGAGGGAATTGAGTCCCGCCTGCCACCACTGCGACTGCAGTGAGGACTCGGCCCAGCATACGCTGGAGTTCTGCCCCGCCTGGGCGGAGCAGCGCCGGGCCCTCACTGCAGTCATCGGAGGAGATCTGTCGCTACCGGCCATCATACGCTCCATGGCCGGTGGCGACAGCAGTTTTACCGCGGTCGCATCCTTCTGCGAAGACGTAATTTCGCAGAAGGAGGCGGCGGAGAAGGCCCGGGAGGATGATATCCACTCGGACCCGATCCGCCGCCGGCGAACCGGGCGGCGGAGGCGCGCCCATCTGCGCCTCATGCCGCCCTGAGTGTGGCCGCGGATGGACGGGATGGGTTTTCCCGTCCATCCGCTCTAGTGGCCAGCCGCGAAGGGGCGACGTACGCGTGTGCCGTGCGTCGCCTAAATTGAGAGTTCTTACCATCAGAGGGTGCCCGCTTCTGTGCGGGCAGGCGCTGGGAGGGGTCCGGTTTGCGTTAGTAACAGCGATCCCGGACCCCTCCCTTCTCAGGCGCAGAGTTGGCACACCGTGTGGTTTTAGTCGGTTCGATTCCGACACACCGCCCCGCCGCAAACCCCGGCGGGGTGACGGCCCGAGGGGGTTTCCACACGTATAAAAAAAAAAAAAAAAAAAAAGGTTAGGTTAGGTTAGGTTAGGTTAGGTTAGGTTAGGTTAGGTTAGGTTAGGTTAGGTTAGGTTAGGTTAGGTTAGGTTAGGTTAGGTTAGGTTAGGTTAGGTTAGGTTAGGTTAGGTTAGGTTAGGTTAGGTTAGGTTAGGTTAGGTTAGGTTAGGTTAGGTTAGGTTAGGTTAGGTTAGGTTAGGTTAGGTTAGGTTAGGTTAGGTTAGGTTAGGTTAGGTTAGGTTAGGTTAGGTTAGGTTAGGTTAGGTTAGGTTAGGTTAGGTTAGGTTAGGTTAGGTTAGGTTAGGTTAGGTTAGGTTAGGTTAGGTTAGGTTAGGTTAGGTTAGGTTAGGTTAGGTTAGGTTAGGTTAGGTTAGGTTAGGTTAGGTTAGGTTAGGTTAGGTTAGGTTAGGTTAGGTTAGGTTAGGTTAGGTTAGGTTAGGTTAGGTTAGGTTAGGTTAGGTTAGGTTAGGTTAGGTTAGGTTAGGTTAGGTTAGGTTAGGTTAGGTTAGGTTAGGTTAGGTTAGGTTAGGTTAGGTTAGGTTAGGTTAGGTTAGGTTAGGTTAGGTTAGGTTAGGTTAGGTTAGGTTAGGTTAGGTTAGGTAGGTTAGGTTAGGTTAGGTTAGGTTAGGTTAGGTTAGGTTAGGTTAGGTTAGGTTAGGTTAGGTTAGGTTAGGTTAGGTTAGGTTAGGTTAGGTTAGGTTAGGTTAGGTTAGGTTAGGTTAGGTTAGGTTAGGTTAGGTTAGGTTAGGTTAGGTTAGGTTAGGTTAGGTTAGGTTAGGTTAGGTTAGGTTAGGTTAGGTTAGGTTAGGTTAGGTTAGGTTAGGTTAGGTTAGGTTAGGTTAGGTTAGGTTAGGTTAGGTTAGGTTAGGTTAGGTTAGGTTAGGTTAGGTTAGGTTAGGTTAGGTTAGGTTAGGTTAGGTTAGGTTAGGTTAGGTTAGGTTAGGTTAGGTTAGGTTAGGTTAGGTTAGGTTAGGTTAGGTTAGGTTAGGTTAGGTTAGGTTAGGTTAGGTTAGGTTAGGTTAGGTTAGGTTAGGTTAGGTTAGGTTAGGTTAGGTTAGGTTAGGTTAGGTTAGGTTAGGTTAGGTTAGGTTAGGTTAGGTTAGGTTAGGTTAGGTTAGGTTAGGTTAGGTTAGGTTAGGTTAGGTTAGGTTAGGTTAGGTTAGGTTAGGTTAGGTTAGGTTAGGTTAGGTTAGGTTAGGTTAGGTTAGGTTAGGTTAGGTTAGGTTAGGTTAGGTTAGGTTAGGTTAGGTTAGGTTAGGTTAGGTTAGGTTAGGTTAGGTTAGGTTAGGTTAGGTTAGGTTAGGTTAGGTTAGGTTAGGTTAGGTTAGGTTAGGTTAGGTTAGGTTAGGTTAGGTTAGGTTAGGTTAGGTTAGGTTAGGTTAGGTTAGGTTAGGTTAGGTTAGGTTAGGTTAGGTTAGGTTAGGTTAGGTTAGGTTAGGTTAGGTTAGGTTAGGTTAGGTTAGGTTAGTTAGGTTAGGTTAGGTTAGGTTAGGTTAGGTTAGGTTAGGTTAGGTTAGGTTAGGTTAGGTTAGGTTAGGTTAGGTTAGGTTAGGTTAGGTTAGGTTAGGTTAGGTTAGGTTAGGTTAGGTTAGGTTAGGTTAGGTTAGGTTAGGTTAGGTTAGGTTAGGTTAGGTTAGGTTAGGTTAGGTTAGGTTAGGTTAGGTTAGGTTAGGTTAGGTTAGGTTAGGTTAGGTTAGGTTAGGTTAGGTTAGGTTAGGTTAGGTTAGGTTAGGTTAGGTTAGGTTAGGTTAGGTTAGGTTAGGTTAGGTTAGGTTAGGTTAGGTTAGGTTAGGTTAGGTTAGGTTAGGTTAGGTTAGGTTAGGTTAGGTTAGGTTAGGTTAGGTTAGGTTAGGTTAGGTTAGGTTAGGTTAGGTTAGGTTAGGTTAGGTTAGGTTAGGTTAGGTTAGGTTAGGTTAGGTTAGGTTAGGTTAGGTTAGGTTAGGTTAGTTTAGGTTAGGTTAGGTTAGGTTAGGTTAGGTTAGGTTAGGTTAGGTTAGGTTAGGTTAGGTTAGGTTAGGTTAGGTTAGGTTAGGTTAGGTTAGGTTAGGTTAGGTTAGGTTAGGTTAGGTTAGGTTAGGTTAGGTTAGGTTAGGTTAGTTTAGGTTAGGTTAGGTTAGGTTAGGTTAGGTTAGGTTAGGTTAGGTTAGGTTAGGTTAGGTTAGGTTAGGTTAGGTTAGGTTAGGTTAGGTTAGGTTAGGTTAGGTTAGGTTAGGTTAGGTTAGGTTAGGTTAGGTTAGGTTAGGTTAGGTTAGGTTAGGTTAGGTTAGGTTAGGTTAGGTTAGGTTAGGTTAGGTTAGGTTAGGTTAGGTTAGGTTAGGTTAGGTTAGGTTAGGTTAGGTTAGGTTAGGTTAGGTTAGGTTAGGTTAGGTTAGGTTAGGTTAGGTTAGGTTAGGTTAGGTTAGGTTAGGTTAGGTTAGGTTAGGTTAGGTTAGGTTAGGTTAGGTTAGGTTAGGTTAGGTTAGGTTAGGTTAGGTTAGGTTAGGTTAGGTTAGGTTAGGTTAGGTTAGGTTAGGTTAGGTTAGGTTAGGTTAGGTTAGGTTAGGTTAGGTTAGGTTAGGTTAGGTTAGGTTAGGTTAGGTTAGGTTAGGTTAGGTTAGGTTAGG
>OU696497.1:13394687-13395914 GCA_916048165.1 Spilarctia lutea
TGGTCACCCATCCAATTTCCGACCTCACCCAAAGTTGCTTAACCTCGGTGACCTATTTCATACTTTTTGCCTTTGTTTACAGTATATTTTATTTAATCTATATATTTTCTAGTATTTTTTCTCTTATATTATTCAATTTACCATTTACATTTTCAATTTTCTAAAATACACATTCATTTATATATACTTTTAATTTCCATATTAACATTCACTATTTTATTTATTTCTATCCTTATAATATGTATTCTAAAAAAGAAAAAAGAAAAAATTTTTTAGCAAAAAATATTTCCCGGGTGGTCACCCATCCAAGTTCCGACCTCACCCAAGGTTGCTTAACCTCGGTGACCTATTTCATACTTTTTGCCTTTGTTTACAGTATATTTTATTTAATCTATATATTTTCTAGTATTTTTCTCTTATATTATTCAATTTACCATTTACATTTTCAATTTTCCAAAATACACATTCATTTATATATACTTTTAATTTCCATATTAACATTCACTATTTTATTTATTTCTATCCTTATAATATGTATTCTAAAAAAGAAAAAAGAAAAAATTTTTTAGCAAAAAATATTTCCCGGGTGGTCACCCATCCAAGTTCCGACCTCACCCAAGGTTGCTTAACCTCGGTGACCTATTTCATACTTTTTGCCTTTGTTTACAGTATATTTTATTTAATCTATATATTTTCTAGTATTTTTCTCTTATATCTACCATTTGCTATTGATGTTTACATTTATTTAATCCCTTATAATATACATTTCCAAAAATCTTAACAAAAACAGTTCACAGACGGTCACCCATCCAAGTACTGGCCTCGCCCAATGTTGCCTAACCTCGGTGACCGTTTCATACTTTTTGCCTTTCTTTACAGTATATTTTATTTAGTCCATATGTTTTCTATTATATTTCTTATATATTTACTATTTGCAATTGATATTTTTTACATTTATTTTAATATTTTCTAATATATTTTTTAAAAATTTCACAAAAACAATTCTCAGGCGGTCACCCATCCTAGCACTGGCCTCGCCCAATGTTGCTTGACATCGGTGACCATTATATACAATTTTAATATTATTTTCGCTAACAATTTACAATTAACAGGCGGTCACCCATCCAAATAGTGACCTCACCCAATGTTGCTTAACTTTTGATAGTAATTTTATGAAACTTTACAAAACTCCATCCAGGCGGTCACCCATCCTAGTACTGACCTTGC